>VZDJ01000516.1:883777-920698 GCA_008694505.1 Cyanoderma ruficeps | reverse complement strand
CACTCTGCTGGCTCAGGGACAGCTCTGTGTCCCCCAGCACCCCCAGGACACTCTGCTGGCTCAGGGACAGCTCTGTGTCCCCCAGCACCCCCAGGACCCTACTAGCAATTCTCTAGAGATGCTTTGCAGTTAAATCAGTCATCCAAAGAGAATCAAAAGGCAGAAGAGGGGTTTTTTTTCTGCTGTTTACTGCACTTTTACATAAAATAACAGGAAATCATTCTTTAGCTTGTAATCCAAGAGTGGCAAGAGAATAAGTATCCATCAGACATGTTTAAGGTTTTTTTTCCAGGTCTGGGTGGAGGGAGCAGTGTCACTAGGCTGGTACTGAACTTCTGAGGAACAGATTTGCCTGATCAGGTTTTATGAGGTTGCTGCAGATTGTTTGCGGCATTATCAAACTCACACCATTATGTAACGTGCAGCCTGCTCAGGGGGAATGGAGCATCAGAGTGGAGAGACACAACAGCAAATAACGTAAAGGGAAATTCTTTGATGCATCTTAGTTGCCTCTGTTCTCTAGGAATAGAAATGCAATGTCACTTATTTGAAGTATCTAGGTTATAAATATGTTTTCTTCAAGAATCTTAAACAAATAGGAAAAACACAGTGGAAATTAAGCTGTTGACTGTAATAAAAGGAAAGTGAGAGCTCGTGGTGATTCCTGTGCAGGAGCTGACAGCAGAGCTGTCTGCACACAATGTGCTGGTGCTGCCTACGGGGTATGCAGGGAGATGCTCCTGCATGGAATCTTAGCAGGAAAATGGTGTAAATAAAGATATATTGCTTCCAGTTCAGACTTTTAATTAATTCTATGATTAAGGGTAGAGATCAAGGATTTTTGGTTTTGTTTCTGCTGCTATTTTCTGTGTTGTTTGTTTTTCTGGTTTGGTGGGTTTTTTTGTTTGTTGGGTTTTTTTCCCCCCAAAGTTTCTGTGTCTTCCACAGGAGTTTCTTTGCTCGCAGAACTGGTTGTAGATGAGCTGGAGGCTGGCACACAGAATTCCGTGCAGCCCCACACGAGTAGAGCTCAGTTTCTGTGCTGTGCTCCCGGGTGTGTGCTGCAGCTGGGTGAGGCTGCTCCCCACGCCAGGGATTTCCAGGGAAGGGCTCATTCTCACCTGGGAGCACAGCCTGCAGGGAGTTTGCTCTCGCTGAGCTCCTGTCTCTGTGCTTGTCAGCAGTTCACTGTGCACTCAAGTGTTGTAAGAGCCTTGTCTGTTGTACCTCTGAAAGGCTGAAATTCCTTTAAACTAATGTAAATCAGCCCTTTTGAAGACACACCGTTAGAGGAGAGCAAGTTTATGTTTTGGGTTTTAGAAACAAAAAAAAAGGACAAAAAATGTGGCACTGCTAAATATTGCTCTGAAAATATTGACATTGTTTTCCTCTTTTATTTGGCAGCACAAGTTAATGCCATTGTAGAAATAAAAGGTCATGTCAGAGGAGTTCCTCACCCATGGAATTCATAAACTGTTTATGGGTTAAAATTTTGTTGTACAGGCTTTCACTTTTAAGTGCTTTTCTTTCTGCTTTAAAAAATGGAAAGTTTTAAAAGGCCATGATCTTTTTTTTCTCTTTCATGAAATAAAAAAAGGAAAAAAGCTCCCTGGCAGACACTGTTAATGATGCTAAATGTCTTTGCAAATGTAATCCTCATCTTAGTTTTGTTCTCATTTAATTGAATTAGGAAGGCATAACAAACTAAAAAGGTTACTTTCATGGCCTTAACTTTGCATAATAGCTGAGGTGGGATATGTGTTTCTCTCGTAATATTTTTCTGTGCATGTTACTTGTACTTTACAAAGGACAGTTCTTCTGCTTAGGAATTGTAATTCATATTCATGCGCTTGCTTTGTGTTGTAATTTTAATCAGTGTTAATTAAAATATATTTTCTTCGTGCTCCTTTTCTTAATCTTAACCTACTAATACTCACATAGGCTGTTAAACAATGGGAACTCCTTCTGAAAAATGTGTTTTTTCAGCCATAGAATGTTTCTGAAAATGGAGATGAAGTTGTTGTTTGTCTTTGCTGCACACCTGGTGAATGGGCAGAGATGTTCAGGGTACCTGAGCTGTGTCAGGCCCAGCTCAGGACTAGAGACAAACAAATATCCTCCTGTCTGAGGCTCATGGCAAGCAGACCAGTTGGAAAGAATGTGGCATAATTAAGGCATAACTTTTACAGTTTAATTTGCACAGAAGTATCTGGCAGAAGTTTATACAGCACAGATCATAATTCCTAAGTAATTTTCATCAAGTGGAAGACCAGTGTTATCCTCACAGTCTGTTACTGGGACCACTGTGCCCTTGTATGAATTTTAAGAGTCTTGGCTCATAAGAAATTTCAGTCCTGTTCTGTTAAGCAATAGAATATCTGCATTCTTTTCGTCCTTAAAGGGAAATCTTCTCTCAAACCGTTTTTCAATTGTAGTTGCACAGGGAACTGTGCAGAATGTGTAGGAAACATGCACATATTTGACCCTGCATCTAGACCAAATCCCAGCAATTATATGGGGAACTGCTTTTTCCAGAAGCAATTAATAGCAGAAGAAAAATAATTTTCATTCTCAGGTGGTTGATATAGCACTCACAGCAAAGCAGGATAGGATCTCACAGGGTGAGAGGTGGCACTGCTGCTGGAGGGGGGGGTTTAGGAGGTCAGGGATGTGCCAGCTTCTGCTGGCTCACAATACCAGGGTCTTTTTAAATTCCTTTGCCAAGCTGTGTATGGGACACAAGAAACATCACTTGAGCCTCCTTCCACAAGGATAAAAAAGTCTTTCATTAATTCCCTTTCCCCTTTCAGAGTTAGCTGTTACATTTCTAGGTTTGGCTGGCTTGGAGCTGTGCTGGGGACGTGCTGGAGAGCACACCTGGAACTTTACATGCTGGAAAGGAGCTGCTCCTGATCCTACACACTGGTTTATCTCACCCTAGGGAAAAAGTTCAACACTGTTCTCCTCCAATCAAGTTCTAAGGGCTGTCTGGTTAATCCTAAGATTTCAAGGAGTATTTACAAGTGTGGATCAAATACATTCATAGGAAACTGATCCTTGATCCTTGCAAAACAGAATTCCAAGAAGCATTTAAATAGAAATTGGACCATTGAGCACCTTTATTTATTTTTACATAAAGCCACACATGCACACAGATATTTAAGAGCAGGAAGGTCCCAGTGATTGATATCTGCTTGCAGGGATTTATGCTGCATAGATTAAACTTGAATAAAAATTTCCTTTTTTCACTTTAATATTGAACATTGAACGACAGTTGTGTCAATAGCCAAAAGACACAGTTTGCTTATATTCCGTTGCTTATTTACAATCCATCAATCTAGATAATTTTTAAATTTGTTGCTTCAAGTGTTGCCCTTCTTATTTTTACACCACATGCATCATAAATATACATAGTGAGGATAATGAAACCTTCCTAAAGAATGTTAAAATATTCAAAGCATGGCCGTTGGCTTTGCTTTCCTTTCCCTCAGCCTTTATTTCTTTCACTCTCTTGCTGTCTTTACTGTGCACCAGCCTTTCCTGAGAACAGGAACTTCCTTTCCTTTGGGTTCTGTACAGATTATCACAATCTGAATTCCAAAAGAAAAGTTACAGCCCTGGTCTGTGTGTGGGGGAGGAGGAGGAGGAGGAAATGATCCGGGTGCTGTTGCTTAAGTGAGCTGCACTTTTGGGGACGTTGGCATCACTGAAGAGTTCTGAGGTTGACTATAGGAAAGCAGAACTGTTCCAAATTAATGGCCCAAGCGGATGCTGTGATTAAACCCTTTTATTTAAGCCTGAGCAAAAGTGACTCTCAAGGCAAAGCTGTGTTACAGGGCTTGGGAAAGCTGCAGATCGATTTCCATCACTTTGTGTATATATCAAAACCAGAGAAAAAATGAGGAATGTGATTTATAGATTTTTGTTTTATTGTAATGGATGATTTTTTCTCTCAATTTAAAAGTTCTATCACCTCCCCATATATTAATTTTTTTTGCTTAACTTTGCTGACACTGTCAGTCATTCTAGAATTAGGTGCATTCTGAGATTTTCTTAGACAATGACACTAAAATACCCATGCTTGAATGGAGTTTCCAAACACGATTCATGAACTCTGTAGAGGACTCTTGGTTTGTTGTGTAGTTGTCTTTTGGGTATTTTTCTTATTACTGGAACATTTTATTAACTTCTCTAAGGAAATAATTTATTGCTAGTAGTTGTGTGGCCATTTAGAAATGTGCAGAGAAGCAGGATCACTTTTGGAAGAGACCTACAAATGTTATTGGGGAAAAAAGAACTGATCTTATTTCAGCAGATAAAAAGGTCTTGACTTATTTAGGTAGAAAATTAAAGGTTGAGAGGGGAAATGGCTGATCTTCCTGAAAATGCATGGGCAGTAAGCTTTGAAGAAGGATTACTTTGAATTAAAAATAATAATTCTATGAGATAAACCAGATATAAATTAAGCATAAATACAGTTAGACTGGAAATCAGAATTAGAAAAATGAAGTTCTGCAATAGCTTTTTCTGCTATTTTAAAAGAAACAATCCAACTTAATATTCCCAATGTATTTATACTTCACTTCATTAGAAATGAAAATTGTAGCTATTCAGAAATTCTGTTATTCATAAATTCTGTGCTTTTCCTGCTCTTCCAGCCAACACAATTCAAATGGCTCCAAACCAAAGAAAGAATCTCTGCATTTTAGTTCTTCATCATGGGAGCTTTGTGACAGTATCCAAATAGGAATGTAAATTTTAGAGAACTGAGGGAAGGGCGTTATGCTCTATTTAGCATTAAATAATGAGATGCACTTTACTGATTGGATATTCAGATCCAAGAAATAGTTTTCTAATCTAAACTTAAAATTATATGTTTTTTACTTTGATCTTTATATATTTTTGGCAAGTCTCTGGCTGTTTTACTGGATTTTCTTATGGTCAACAATTTTGAAACCGAGACAATGAAAGAATTTTTTGTGGATATGTGGAGCTCTTTTTCTTTAATTTTTTTTAAACTTTTTTTAAAGAAAGTTGGATTCTAATGTTAATCTTTTACTGAATCTTCTTTCAATAAATTATGAGTTGCTGTATTAGATTGGGGTGATGATGATCTGTCAATATTATCCTTTGTTGTAAAACTAAGGATGTGTCAGCACAGCACCTTTGCCATTGGATAAGGAGCCTTAAAATGTTTGTCACAGGTATCTGTTGAGCTTTCAGGTAAAGGTAGTTGAAAACGGTATTTTGGGAGTTGTCTTTCTCATAAGAAGGGCATTTCAGTGGGATTTGGCTGTGTGACTGCTGGTGCCTCTTTCACAAAGATTAAATATGTGAGTCAAAGTTCTTAAGAATATTTCTTTGTGCAGTCCCCTAAACCCAGAGATGTTTATTAATCTTAGCTTAAGAACAAGAGAATGACCCGATGAGGCTGGACTATGTGAATGGAACTCACTGACACTTTAAGCTCTTGGCAGTTTGGTAAACCATGTAAAAAATTGTATTAGGAGGGTCACAGCTCAGGGAATCAGGCTAAAGGGACTGACTGTCTGGTGCTGCACCTGCCCTTGTGCCATCTGCATTCAATTCCAAGAGGAAAAAGTCACTACAAAACGAAGGGATAAGAGCAATGAGAAGACAAAAATGTTCCTTCTTTGAGCTGATATAACAGGAAAGGCTTTAAAGTTTCTTGTTTATACTATTTTAAAAAAATTGTGAGTAAATAGTGTTTGCATTGCCTCTGAAAGCACCAGGAACAATTTCCTACAGATTTATTCTCCTGAATTGTTATTTTCATCACCCTTTTTGCAGCTGCACTGAAATGCAGTGACGTGCTCTCCTGGGTGTGGATGTGTTAGAGGACCAAGAGATAAGAATTTTGGTTGTAAGTCCCAGCATCTCATATCTGAGCACAGTTCTGATCTAACAATCAGAGTGGGAAGATGAGCAGGGAAAGTTAATAGAAAATAAAACTTCATTTTATCATTTCTGTATTAATTCCACCCATTCCTGCTGGTAGGACCATACACCTGAAACTCTCAGGAGGTGGCACACGTGGCAGTTCAGCCTCCAGCTGAGCAGCAGAGTCACAGGGACATGCAGGACAAGGTGGTGGCACTGCCACCTTTGGAAGTGGATTTATTGGTGCTATTGCCAGTAGACACAGAGATAAAACATTGGCCAGAGTGAAATAAATTCTTGTGTTCACAAGTACAGGAAAGCACAGGCTCTTGAATCCCTAGGACACTCCAGCTGTTGGATAATGTCCCGGAGACTCCAAAATCTGATGGATAATAAGCTTGGGTGCGGCAGAAGAGAATTTCTTAAGGCAGGTGAATGCTGAGCTGAGTACAGGAGAAGTTCAACTCAATCTCCTCCTCAAAAACAAGGGAAAACTGATCAAAGACATCAAGGGCACAGCAATCTTTCCCTGCACGAACCACAGGATTGGAGCGTTAAATCTTGTCAGACAAAGTCAGAAAAAGATCACGAGCTTGGATTTTAGGAAAGCGAATTTTGGCTTAGTCAGGGATCTTCTTGGCAGGCTTAATGGAAGGCTGCCCTGGAGATCAGAGGGACACAGGACAGCTGTTTGGTATTTATTCAGAGACAGCCTCCTCTGAGCATGGAAACAGGGAACTGCAGGGTTTAGGAAGGCAAGGAAGCATGGAAGGAGGCCAGCATGGCTAAGTGAGGAGCTCGGGCTCAAGGAGGAGGCACAGGCAAAGTGGAAGCACTGATGAGTTACCCTGGAGGGGTACAGGGATGTTGGCTTTGCATTCAGGGAGAGAATTTGGAAATTCAGAGCTCAGCTGGAGCTGAAAGAAAAGAGGGCTGTGAAGGCAACCACGATGTGTCACAGAAGTGCACTGACAGCAAAGGGGAGGGATGAAAAAATGTGGGTCAGTTGCTCTACCTGGACATGTAGCTGGTCCAGAGCTGCACTAGGTGATCTTCAGGGGGATTTTCTGGCCAACACCATTTGGGGTGATCTTACAGCCAGCATCTCCTGCTGGGGAGTCCTTGTGGAAGGAGACCAGCACCATGACAAAAAAGGGCATCACTGGATGGTTTTCACTTTTTCACAGAAATCTGACGCCAGCTCTTGCAGCAAGCCCAGCAAATGAGTGGATGTATGTCTAAAAATGTGCAGTGTGTATAAAAAAAGTGATTTATCAATGTTAAATCTCTTGGTGTAGAGATACCATTCTCAAGGTCACACAACAAGAAAGTGGAGTTCAGTGCTTCTTGAGCCAGGGAAAGGAGGTTTGTCCTATAATGTGACAACTACAATCCAGCAGCACACAGGGACAGCTTCTGGATTTTCCCCAGAGCTCTTCACCTTCAGCAACCCAGAGAATATCTCATTTAACGACCATCTGCGTGGTGCTACTAGATTAACCTTTTAAATTGTTATTTATGCCATATAATAATATATTAAGGTCTTCATTTTACCTCTTTCTTCCCCCTGCCTTTTACTGTAATTTGCACCTGTGCAAATTGGGATGATTTCTTTTTATAGATACAAAAGTCTCAATTCTTCTACCAAAGATCACAGAAGTCAAAAGAAATCTTTAATGAGCTCCAGTGGATTAGGTCCTAAATGACTGTCTGATGTACAGAGCAGAGAATTTTATTGGACCTAGTAAAATTAATTTATTCATTTCAGATGCCTGTCTTAGCAGTTTCTTAGGATTTCCTTGTTGATTTTTGGGTCTTGTCAATATTTTGAGCTGGTTGAACCTTTCTAAAAAATGGCTCCACACCACTGTCTTTTCCCTGGAAAGCATCGTTATTTTTCTTTTACTCAGAAAAAAAAGAAGTGTGTCTGTAGAAAATACCAGCATGACCTTCTTTCTCATCTGTCAGTTCTGTCTCATTACTCCTAGGATAATGTATTAGTCAGGAGCAAGTTCTCTCCCTGTTCTGCTATTCAACATTTATAAAATCAGAACATTAAATGACTGTGGTGTTATCCTAAAGCCTCATTTGCTTTAGATCTCTCAGTTTTAGACTTTTGTGTTTGTTCTGAACTTATTTGCACAAGACAGCAGAGAGAGTTGATTCTAGATTTGAGATACCTGCTCATGTATTCCATGGCTGCAGCATTGGGAATTTCATTTGGCCAGACCCGGAATTGTTGTAGTAAATGCCTGCACATTTAAGTTATATGTTATTATATTTTATAAGCAGTTACCAATGAAACAACAGGTCACACATCATTTTGAAGATGAAGGGAAAATAATACCAAGATTCTCTGCTAGACAGAAGAATTGGTCTCAGCTAAATTACATGAGCATTTTTGTGTGTTGTTGGCAGCTGTAAAACAACAGGGTCAGGCATCTTGTCCATGGAAACAACCCCTTTTCACTGGAGTTTGTAGATGGCAACATCTGTCAGGTGATTCTGGTGAAGGCAGACTATTTTCCTGAGAATTGAAACATGGTAATTACCAAGGTACTTTTTAATTTTATTTTTAAATTAAGCTGTTGGGAATTTCTGAAGGCATTTATCCATTTAAGGTGGGGAAATTGCAATTAGATGTGCAGCAGTGGGAATTCTGCCCAGGTCTCTCACTGTGGCTGTTGCACTTCAGCTCTGCTGAAAAGAAAATGCTTTGAAGACACTCTTAGGACTTCTGCTCCAGTCTCACTAGATATTTTCCTGGAAACATCCCAGCAGTAAAAACAGACAAAATGAAGTTTGCTATTTAGCCAAAGAGTTCCAGAATGTACTATTGGTAACTCCTGTTACATTTCTGTTCCCTTGCTGGGATGGAAGTTATCTGTGCCATCTAAAAGTGATTCCTCTGAAGATCTTCTGGAGTCCTTTAAATCACAGACAATCCTCCTGTCTGCTTGAACAATATACAAACCAATCATGAATGGAGGTAAAGTTGATATTTTATTTATTTATTTATTTTATTTTGGGAGATTTTTTTGGTAGAACACAGAAAGAAACAGGTCTACTACTATTACTTTACAGTGATATAAAATAATATTGGTGTGAAATTCTAAAGTCTGCTTCTGAAAAATGTTGTAAAACTGCTTAATGATAAAGTCCCACCTGCTCTGCTGAAAAAGCATAATATTTGTATTAGCTGCCATTAAAAGTAATATTGCATATAATACTTCTGAAAGTATTATTCACCTGGAATTTTTATAACAATTTGCCTTCCTAATCTATTTACCACTTGCCACATCCTTCAGGATTTTTCGCCTCTTTTTCTCCTCTTGGACCCTAATTCTTAGTTGAATGTTCATGAATCCTGACTGATCCTACCAGTCTGTCTTTTCAGGTGTTTCCAAAACCTAATTGTGAAACTGAGGTCTCATTTTCTTCTGACAGAATTTGGTTGCTGACTCCAGTTCTCAGATGCTTTGCACAGTTCTCTGTGTCTCCATGGGATGTGAGTTTAAAGTATGGAGGGTAGAGACCAATCATTTCTGAAACATAACATTGTGTGTTTTTTTCATGTAAGAGCTGGTGGAAAGAGCCTTTCACACCAGAAAGGCTTTTTTGCTGGAGTGAGCTATTCTGGTAAATTCAGAGGAACAAAACTACTGGGGGGACCTGCAGGAGCAGCTCTGCAGGGAAGGACCTGGAGGTGCTGGGGGACACAGAGCTGTCCCTGAGCCAGCAGAGTGTCCTGGGGCCAAGGAGGCCAAGGGTGCCCTGGGGAAATGGGGAAGAGCCTTGACAGCAGCTCAGGGCGGGATCCTGCCCCTGTGGCCAGCCCTGGAGGCACCTCTGCAGTGCTGTGTCCAGCTCTGGATCCTCAGCACAGCAGGGACAGGAGCTCCTGGAGCTGAGGAAGGGCCTGGAGCATCTCCGTGCCCAGGAGAGGCTGAGGGAGCTGGGGCTGCTCAGCCTGGAGGGGAGCCTCAGCTGAGAGGGGCCTTCAGCCCGGGGTGTCCCCAGGTGTCCCTGGGTGCCCCTGTCTGTCTCTGGGTGTCCCTGTGTGTCCCTGGGTTTCCCTGTCTGTCCCTGGGTGTCCCTGGGTGTCCCTGAGTGTCCCTGTCTGTCCCTGTGTGCAGGGAGGGCAGAGCAGGCCCAGGCTCTGCTCCAGGCCCAGCAATGGCACCAGAGCCACAGGCAGGGCCTGAGCCCAGGAGCTGCCCCTCCACAGGAGGAACAACTTCTGTCCTGGGCAGTGCCCAGCCCTGAGCAGATTGTGCCCAGAGGCTGTGGAGTCTCCTCCCTGGGGATATTGCAGAGCTCTCTGGACACACTGCTGTGCCCTGTGCTCCGGGATGGCCCTGCTGGAGCAGGGAGGTGGCACCAGAGGAGCCCCTGTGGGCCCCTCCAGTCTCACCCATCCTGGGACTCTGCTTTGGGACAGAAGCAGGACAGGAGCTCTATGACAGTGAAAAGTCCCACTAACAAAACAAATTGTGATTCCAGAAGCTTTCCAAACTATGTCCCAATTCTCTTGATCAAATTTCTCTCTGTAGGCATGGATGACTAAACATTATGCACAGAATTACATTAGGAGCAAAGCTGAAGACTGTGAGCCTTTCTGGGTAATTCTGCTGAATAATAATGAAATCATAAATTTTCTGTTGATAGAATCTATGAGTGTTTAGGCTTCATAAGTCATTAGATCCTAATAATGAGTTAGATGTTTAGAAAAATTATGTTTAAACTTGAAAGCAGTTGGGATTTTTTGGTATAGATGCCTTACTTTCCCAGCAAATTTAAGAAGAATATTTAAGAAGTCTGCTTGTGATAGTTACGAATTTGTCCCAAAAACATGGAAATATCTGTTTCAGGAGTTATTTTCTTCATACAAGTGACAGTTTTTAATGTGCTCCTTTTTTGTTTCCCTTGAAGCACATCGTACCTCATATTTGTCCAGCTTAAAAAGGCAGCTCATCACTATATATATATATATTCCCCCTTTTGAAGCGGCCTAAAAAGAAAGCCTGAAGCAGTAATCAAATGGAAAGATGCATGAATTTTAATCCGCTACCAAAGTACACCTTCAAACTTCAAGTGATAATTTATTTTTACTCAGAGGTCCAGCCAAGCATATCAAATGATGCGAGGAAAGGGTAAGATAAAGCTTCTGGAAGCTCTTCTCTGGAAATTTGGGCTCGTTTCTTTCTTATGGCGTTATTTCTGGGCCAGTAATGTGGCAAGTAATATGGCTTACAAATAATGGTGATGAGAGTGCATAAACAAAGGTCTTTTTATGAGATGCAGGAGGAGAAATTTTATTTCATTTATGGTCCTACAATGCCTCAGACTGCCTAAACACTGGGATATATATCCAAGCTGTCAGTGCGTGTCCAAAGCCTGAATAAAGTTGTGTCCTTAGCAAAGCAAGAAGACCTTTGAGTACCTAACAACATTTTCTTTGTTCAAATTTAGGTTTTGGAGTACAGGCTAAAAATCAGTGTTCAAAGACATTTGAAAATGAAAGTAACAATGTTGCTTTGGGTTTTTGTTTTGTTTTGGTTTTGTTGTTTTAGGGGGTTTTTTTACTGTTTTGTTTGGCTTTCATGTATGTGGAATATTCAAATAGGACATAGAGCTAGCCCAGAATTGAGATGTGTATAAAATAACGTGAAGAATTTGAAAACTCAATAAAAAAATGTATGTTTAGTCTTTTTCTGACAACAGGCTGAGGCATTTTCAGATCATCCATGGCCAAGGACCCTTCCCAACAAGTGAGCAGCCCATGCCAGTGAGGGGAGAGCACCAAGCCGTGGCTGGTGTGTTTTGTTGAGGCAGAGAAGAGCCCACCATGCCGTGTTCCTGCACCCAGCAAATCCAGCTGTGTAAATCCAGCTGTGCAATTCCAGCCAGGGATTAAAGCACAGCAGTCTGCTCACTGCTCTTCAGCCTGTGACAGAAGGAGTCTCTCAATGGAAGATCATCATCTCAGCGATGGCCTGTGAGGTTTGGGAGAACCCTGACCCTTGGCTCTCTCTTCTGGATACCAAGGGGTTTCTCTCAGTGTAGAAGCCCTGTTCTGTTCTGATTTGCCTTCACAAACACAAAACACTCAGGTTTCCATCGTAAGTGCTTTGATACTTATTTTTAAGACCAATTTTTTAATTCTTAAAAGTGGATTGGGTTTTTGGGGGTTGAAATGGGAAGACCCTGATGATTACCATTTTTATTTAGAAACTCTTGTAGAATGTAGACCCTCACACAAAATCAGGAATACTGGATTTTGACCAGATTTGCCAACCCCAAACCAAAGCTGTGAGCAGTGAACTTACCAAGTAAGTTTGCCCTGAAGTTTCTTAAAAGTGCTATAAATAATATTTTAAGTGCTATTGACAAATTATAAAGGCTGTAGTGAATTTAATTCTGTACAAATGGGGGGAAATCCAAATGGCTCCTTGGGCATTTTTTCTGTTTGATCCAATTCAGAAACATGCAGAGTATGTCTAAGGTATAAATGATCCAAGAAAAGCTGCCTTTGACTTATTTTATGTAAGAAGATATGATTTTATTTTTGTTAATTGTATTTTAAAAATTTCAAGTTCTTTTAGAAACATCTCTAAATAGGGGTTATACGTTACTGCATTGTTACTAAACCCAAAATTTAGTCTTTCCACTTGAGTCTATTTACACAGTACAATGAATGTGTTGAAATGAAGACTCTAAAGATTGATGGGTATCTGTGTCAAATTATATGTATTTCTGCTAGTTCACTGTAATGTAATCATTAAAGTTTTATTGTGTCCAGGGGGTTAAATTAGAGTTCTAAAACCCGAGAGAACGCACAAGTCCAAAATCAGAGCCTGTTTACAATAAACTTCCTGTGCTTTTGTTTCCTATCTGCATCAGGATGGCTGCACATCTCAGAAGAGATTTGCCAACTACAAATAGGAAAAATATTGTATTTATTTATTAATCAAATGTGAAAAATAAAAGCAGCAGGGCTACAGCTGAAACCTGGGGCTGCACAGGCGCTTGTATGAGAACAAAAATCTTTCCTAGAAATCCCTGGATTTCAGCTTCCTTTGATACAAAGAAGAAACAAAAATGTTGACAAAGATAAAACAATGTATTATTTAAGTAATCAGAGGGGACAGAGAAACTACAAAACTAGAAAGTTCTACATGAAAAACTAAATAATTCTTCCAGTGTTTGGGTTAGTCGTTACAAGATGAAACCTTGGGGGATTTGGGTTGCACATGGATCTTTCTGTGGAAAGCTGGAGTAATAGAATGTGTTTATTTGTGGTGAGGACAGTGTTAGCAACAATAAATATAAACAAAACCAACACTCAGTTCTAGAAAAATATGGGTTTGCCAGTAGTTCTCTATGTCTTGGGGCTTTTTTCCTTCTGTGGACTTCCATCCTCAGCAACTCCATGTATTCTTTTTGTTTTCTCATCTGTGACATGGTAATAGGATTTTGAGGTTCCCCTTGCAACATTTCTCACTGACCATGTGATGATTGAGCCAAATTTTGGAAGTTCATGTCTCCTTACCCTCCCTGATTCCTCCTGGGAGCTGGAAGAGAAGGTTCTAAGTTTTAAACTGGCTTTTGACCAGGGAAGAGTTCTGAATATTTAGTTTACAAGTGCGGGGGTGTGAGATCCTAAATGTGGACTGGGTATAAAAACGTAAAGGTTTTATGTTGCTCTGTAGTCTGCTTTCAAAAGAAATCTGGTGGAGATGGTTGTTAAAACATTTTTAATAACATTCAGTGCCATGAGGTACAAACAGAGTATGTTTCCTGCCAAATCATTACGTTTTGTCTTTTTGCTTTTGGTTGGGTGCAATCACCCCTTTGCAGCTGAGTACTTGCTAAATTCTGTAGTGAGTGTTTTGCCCTGTGAGGATTCCACAGCTCTTAGCATTGGGACCTTCAGTGAAATACAAACTTTGCTGTTGGAGCTTCACTGGCAGTGGTCTTGCTTTTTAATTAGATTTAACCAAGTTTGTAGGTGGCATCTTGCATTTTGAGGGCTTTTTGGTTTGAGGAAAAGGGTTAGAAGTGAAGTAAAACTAATCAGTTTTAACATCTTGTGCCAGAAACCTCTTTTAACTGAAAGCAGAAAGTATTTAAGTTGGTTTTGGTCCAGAATGAATCATGGTCTCTACAGGAAATCACACCAGATGAGTTCTATTTCAGAGTTTCCATGAGCTACATGCATTAACAGGTATTTGTAATAAATTAGGTTACTGACACAAAACACAAGGCCTGGACAACTATTGAGTCCTAAACCCACTTTTCAATTAATTCATCATCACTTTCTACTTTCAAATATCCAAATTAGCAAATGTATTTGCTAATGCTGCAGAGTTTGGGAGTGAATGGAATTCTGACATTACTTTTCATTCTTGCTCAATTTTGTGCATTTCATGGGAACGTGAAGCCCTTATTTCTGTAATTTATAGATGAGTAGAATTACTATTTCTGAAAAATGTTGCTGATTTTATACTAAAGAGTCTGGGTTTTTTGGTTTTTTTTTGGAAGGAGGGCCCATTTCTGAAACCGTTTGAGATGCTGAGCAATTTTCTGAATAAAAAGGTCCCTAATAAATCCTGTGTAAATATGGAAAAAAAGAAAAAATTGAGCAGAGATCTGGTTACCCACATTATTTACTGATCAGACATTCTAAGTACTTTAGTAGCTCTACAGAGTTAGATGTTTTAGGCTTTATTTAGACAACAAATCCCTTTGAAGCAAATTAAGTCCATACTTTATAGTTTTGGTATTGGGACTTAGAATCCCATTTTATGACTCTTTTTCCACATATAGAAATTCTTAATGTCCTAGATACCTTCCTGAGCATTTCTGTGTATTTATTGTTATCAGCCCTACCCTGGCCATTAACAGTCAGGGTAAAAGAAAATCTGTGCTCATTTATGGAGCTACAAACACACACCAAGATGCATCTTTTTTAAAGTACCTATATTAAGGCTGCTTGTCCATGGAAGCTCTTCAGCTAAGGAAAACTATAAATGAAAAAAAATAAAAGAGAATGATGTATTCTGGAGAATATTCTACTTTTTTTTCCTTACAGAGGTACGGGAACTGACACCACGTCACAGTAAACCTTGGGGTTTGAAGCCCTTTGGCCCTCTGCCTGCTGTTGATTTTTAATTGAGGTGAGAACAGGAATGAGCAGGGGACAGTCTCATGTGAAGGATATTTATAACATTTAATTTATGTGGATGAACCTTGATACAACTTAAAATAGTTTTCTTCTAGTGAAAGCAGGATTTCCTTGCCTTCTCCCACTGCTGCATCTCCTAAAGAGAGAAGTGAACAAAAACTTGAGCAATCATTCATAGGCTGAGCATGTAACGTCCACAGCAGGGAGAGTCCATTGCTGTGCTTGAGGCCCATGGAAATCGCTGCCCAGAGGGAATGAGAGGGTTTGGGATGGAATTCTGTTTAAAAAGCCAGCTCTGCTCTGCTCTGCCCTGCTCCTCACAGGGAGGGGAGGGACCTCAGGGTGCACCACAGCCTTTGGCTGTAGCATCATTTGTAAAAGATACACAAGGTAGGGTAAGGAGAAAGGCTCTGTTTTGCAAGGCATTTCAATGTCCTAAATTTCAGTTCCTTCCTAAGAAGGAACAGTTGGGTTATGCAGAGCTCTCTGGCTTCTCTGAGAGGGCCATGCAATGCAGGGTTTTCCAGGGCTGTAAATACACCATGTCCAAGGGGGGCTGTGCCAGGGAAACTGCACCTGGAGCCACAGCATCCCGGGAAATGTGTTGTGTGCCTGGTCAGGAAACAGCCTGTGGTCCTCAGGCTTTAAAACACAGCAGAGGAGTTTCCTGACTGAATTGCAGCCTCATCCCACTGTGTGTTTAGAGAACTCACCTCCCACACCTGAGGGGGGAGTGATGATCAACACTAATGTTTGACAAGGCTGCTTCGGACCCAGACTGGGGTGTTTCTCTTAAGTCACAAACAGAAGCCAACATTATGTGCTGCTACTGCTATGAAACCTTTAACAGCACTTGAATCCCAAAGAAACACCCTCCCCAATATCACTATGGTCTGGCAAACAGAGAGACAATGACCCTAATAGCTGTAGGTAAGTTCTTAGAAGTTCATCCTTTCCCTCTCAATTAACCAACTTTTGCCTCAACTTAGGTGTGGCCACCTCCATTTTTTCTTTTTTTCCCTTTCAAATTAGGTGTCTTAAACCTGTGGGTCTCTCCATGACATTCTTGTGTTTGATGTGGAGAAGAGATGGGCTGTAAAAATTCTGGCATAATTTAGGGCTCCTTGGAAGTGTCTTTTGATATGTAATCAGCTGCATCTGATGCTGAGGAGAGCAAGCTGTGCTTTAGGGACAAGTTCAAAAGTGTTGCTGTGAGAATATGGAACAGGGGACTTTACATTTAAATGGAAGATTGACTCCTCATTTCTGTTCTTTAATGGTGGCTTAAATACTAAAACATTGGGTTTTACTCCTTTCCCAATTTAACTTTCCCTTCTTGTTAGCTAGACAGATAGATAATAAAAACTTAGGACCTAGAAAAGAACTAAGAGTGACCACTGGCTTTGTGGAGACCCTGCAGCTATGAATAGATGCCTCATTCAAAGTAGTCCCACTGCTGTGAATTGTACATCCTACCAGGAGGAAAACAATGGGATGAAATACCAGCAGCAATAATAGAAGAGTTATTATAGGCTCTGGGGCTGTAATCCTCTGGAAAGTTTCATCACTTTGCAATGAAGCAGAGGTTTGGAGTGTGGTTTTCTTTTCTAGTTGAGTTGGTTGGTTAAAATGGTGAAAGAAATCCTGGCAGCCTACCTGTGATCTGTGTCAGGGCTAGGTAATGGAAGTGCTGATGCTTCCAAAGGGGCTGGAGGCTGGGATGGCTGTGGAATACTGAGACCCTTGGGTGGGCAGGAGAAGGGAAAAGTCAGGAAAACCTTCTCCATCCCCATATGTTGGACTTCTAAAACACAGGGTTTGGATTTAAAAACGGCTGTGGCCTGATATAGTATTTCTTAAGGGCTGTGTGAGTTTCTCAAAAAAGATGGATCCAAGATAAAGAGAGGGAGGAAAATAGCTAAAATTAAAAATTTTGTGGTCTCAGAATACTAAGCATATACTTAGAGCCTATCAGTGACACTGATGTCAAGGGAAGGACTATAAAACATAGTAAAATAACTTAGATTAAACAGTCTTAGCTAAATTTGTTCTAAATAAATCAATGATTTAAACAGCATCAATTTTATTGAAAATGTTTTAGATAATAAGTGTTTGTAAATAGCTGAAATTCTTCGGTTTCTGGCTATTGATATATTAACAGGAAAAACTGACGTGGGTAGTTGTGTCAGCTTTGGTCTGACCCATTTGCAGCTGGTTCATGTTATGCAAAAGCTTGTGGATCAGCCAGAAACGTGATACAAAAAGGAGGATGCTTCCATCAGTAAAACAGCAGAATATTCAACATCAAAACTCAAACTACTACAGAACTACTCAAATACAAGTCCAGTGGACTGTGCCTAGAGTTGGGTGCTTGTTGGAAGCTGAGATGAATATTCTGCACTCTGCCCTTACTCTGAGTTATTAATAAAAGGGAATCAGCACTTCCATTATTATTACTGCTGCTTGGCAAAAACAGTCTGGCAAACTTCTGAGTCTTTTTTGAAACTGATGACTCCGTTGCATCACCAATAAATTATTTAGCTTCTGGAGGGGCAGGGGATTTTAAGAGGCATCTCAGCATCTCCTGTTGATGCTCTTTGTTGATTCCCATGGCAGCCCATTTCCTCTAAAGCAACTAATACTCCTACTTATGAGATGTTTAATTATGAATTCCCCTGCCTTATAAAACACCCAAAATGTTGTGCTCAGTCCTCAGCACTAGGGAGGACTAGGTTTTTTCTGTTTCTAATTCTCTTTCCTTATAACATGAGCTGCTAAACCTGCTGATCCAAATCTCAGGCTCTGTGTGTGCCTGTGCAGCAAACTGCAGCCACAGCGCAGGGGCTGTGGGTTTGATGCCCAGATGAATCAAACCACATTTGCTTTTATTCTTCTGTATTTTTCTGCCATTAAAAAGTTCAACCCTCAGGCTGGTCTGGAGCCATGGCAGAATTCCTGTGATTTCAGGGGAATTCTTTGCATGCAGACGCACAGAGAATATTTTAAAGAAACTGCATGTGTAGTGTTGTCTGGCTTAATATAATGTTGCTCAAGAACCACAGTTTGAAAAGCTCATTTCCCCCTTGTATGGCTGATTTGTTGGATTGATCCCTTTTTTCAGACAGGAGGAGGAGAAAACTCCTAATAATGTGGATCTGAGTGTTGAAAATAGTTTATGTGATGGAGCCTGGGCATATGAGGTAAGGTCTTAATTTGTTCATGATTCTAGTTATGTGGTGCAAGGCTGAGTGAGGATCACTGGAGAAACCCTTGTAAATTTAGAGTTTGGGGCTTTTTCATGTTACAAAATCAGAAGTCCCATAGATGAACATGTGATTTGGGAAGCTCTGTACTTCTCCATTCCCATTCAGGTACACAAAATATATTATATTATATTCTTCATGACTATAGAAAGATCTCAGCAGAACAAATAAAAATGTAAAAGAAAAGACAAAAATAATGAGAGTTTAAAATATACACACTACTGAAGATAGACCTTATTTGTTCAATTCTAGAGAAGTGATTTTAGCAGAAGAAAGACTGCCTATTCCACTAAGGCCTTTAGATGCAGATTTTTGTGGCTGAAACTTTAAACCAGTGTTTCTCATTCCTTACCAAGCCATGGGGGAACCTATACTCTTCAATACTGATTAAATCCAGGACTTCCATTTATAGAGGAGCAGAGAATTCTTACTACAGAAAGCTTATAAAGAGTTTGGTATGAAATGATGCTATTAGGTGGTTGTGGAAATGAAAATGTTGGAGCATAAGAGAAGAGGTGTTTGCAAGGCTGTGTCTTCTATTATTTCTAATAGGATTTCTTAGGATTAATGGATCAGTAAAAAATGAAAACTGACAGTGAGGATGCCTCTGTATCAAAAGCTGAACAATTCTACAGATCCTGGTCTTGGAAATATTGCTGGTCTGGAATTGGAAGTCTCTCACCAGCTCCCCACAACTGAACACTGAGCAACTCCCAAAAAGAGCATGTAGGTGATTTTTTCACTTTCACAGACAAGGATCACATGAATCTAAAGAGATTATTTTTGAAGTTGAAGGTGAATCCTCGCTGAACCACAATTATGCTGCTACAGTTAGTAAGGGTGCACTAATAACATGTAGATTATCACTGAGATGAGTATTGGGCTGAGTTTGCCCAAATTCAGGTTCTTTGATGTAAGGAGTTGAATGTCTCAACCAAAGCCAAAAGGAGAAGAGCAATGCTTAGGCTTTTTATGAGGTGGAAATATGATATGTTTTGGAAATAGCATGTTTTCAATTAAGAAAGAGATAATTTTGTTGTTGGTGTTGTGTTTTTAAGGATAGAGACACAGAAGAAGGGTGGAACTCCAAAGGGGGAAAAAAGAATCAGTGACAGAATCACAGCAAAGCAGGACAGTGTGGCTGGCAGGGAAGGTAAGGAATTTGAGAAAATATTGAATAATCTTGTTTCAGTTTGGGGCTGAACTTCTATGGCTTCATACCCTGGAACAAAGGTGCTGCTCTGTGTGGATGTGGTGTCCAACCTGTCCTGGAATCATCACTTAAACTCTGATAAAAGCACCTTTTGTTTTAGTAATAAATGCATATTTAATGTTCTCGTTTGGGTCCTGAACTAATCACACAAACCTGCTGAAGTGGGGATTTTCCCTGGCTCTGGTGAGGATTTGTGTCCCTTTCCCTGAGGATTCGTGTCCCTTTCCCTGAGTCCTGGCTGAGCAGGGGAGCAGGGCTGTGCCTTCAGCCCAGTCCCGGTGTCCTGGGCTGTCTGTCCTGAACAAATCACCCCTGGGCTCAGCACAGGATTTCTGCACAGCAGACCTTTCTCCTTGATTAAATCAACACTGCTTTCATCCTTTACAAGCTTTCCAGGGTTATTGCTTATGTCAGAGGGTTTAGACATTGCATTATTGCCCCAAAATGACTCCAAATTTCCTTAAAATTGTAGCAGTTCTGAACAGCGTGTCAGCCTGAGCACCAAGGAGGCACCAGTAGCAGCTTGGTTTGTTACTTAGACTGGCCTGTAACTCTGAGAAACATGTTTTTCAATTAAGTTTTTTAAAAGGCTTTATAAAGAAATGAATTGGACTTGAAAGGTACTAACTGAAGCATAACATAATACAATAAAAGTAGTCTAGCAATGAAAATGACTGGTTTGGTATAAACAGGTGCATCTTTGAAATCTGAAAGGCCAAAATTTGTTGTGACATTCAAATATTCTAAATTTCATATTAGCTGGTGAGACATTATGACCTGGCCTCGGCTGGCTTTAAAAAGTGCAACATAAGAAATTGATGGAGGAAGGAAAAGAATAGAAAAATGGAATTTCAGGAACTACTACTGTAGGAAGGGGTTTGAGAAATTTGTAGGTAAGAATGCATCCCTCTCTCTCAAAGTTCAGAATCATGTGACTAAAAGTACTTTGTAATTGTCTTCTCTCTGCTAAACCCCTGCTGCTGGAGCCCACTGGGGTTTCCAAATTTTCAGGCAATTCAGATGGTGCCACCACCCCAAATTTTTCAGATTTTTGTGCCTTTCCATTTTCTTAAAATCAAATGAATCCAGGACACCTACAAATAATACTTAGTCCCAGTTATGAATGTATAGCCTTCCATGCTACAACTGTTTCAAAACTATAAATAGGATGCTAGTTTTATTTTTTATCATTGAGAATGGCAGAATGCTTCTTCCTGGGAGAAAAATCTGCAGTACCTATGGTAGCAGGTATCTATTGCCTCTGTATTTCAAGCTGATGAAATAAGCTATGTTTGGTTTATGATAAATAACCTTGTGTTGCATTAAACCATTAAATATTTTACTGTTATTAATCTAAATACCATCGAAGTTGTATGCCACATAGAATCTCCATAAGAACTTGATATATGTTAAGCTGCATTGTAAAACCAAAAAAAAGCAACAGAAAAGCCCTCAAAAAACCAAAACCATGCTAGAACACATAAAAAATCCTGTTTTAAAAAANGTAAGGAAAACAAACCCCAAACACCATTTGGGAGAGGTTGGTGCAGTCCAGGTTTCATGTGTGGGTGAAAAGAGCCACTGGGAGCAGACTTGATTGGATTGAATCGGTCAATTCCCTCCGGAGTGGCCTTTGGGGTGTGGGAGAACTGGGCTGCTGCCAAAGCCTGGCTGATGGGGGAGCAGCAAAACTGCAACATGAGTAATCCCCTTCTTCTCCTCCTTGCTCATGTTAGGCAAAACACATTCCCCATTATAATTTATGAGTAATAATGTTAATTGCCAGCTCTGTGTAATCGGTGTGGTTCAAAAATGGGCTGTTAATTGTCATTTGTATCAGAGCCTTGACTTTTCTGAACAGCCATAGAATGTGAGTTTTAATTACCAAGCTCCTTGCTGCCATAAATGTCCACGAGTGATTTAGGAAACACAGGATGCCAGAGAAGGTTTTGACAGGTTTTTTTTTGCCTTGCAAGCCCTTCAGCTTGCTGGGGATAATAACTCCAGTAAAACTAAAGCAGCACCATCAAAACATGACGGAGTCACAGCTACACTGCAGCTTCTGTAAAAGGGACTTCTTTATTGGGACAAAAACTTGCTGTAAGGATGGGGTAGTGATGGCAAATCAAGTGAATTAGGAAATACACCTTTCTTGACTTTTAATTGGTTTCTCTGTCACAAGAAAATGGGTAGGTTTGAAAATTCATAATTTTCATAAGTGAATATAATTCCTGGAGTGGTGGGATTGGGTTTTTTGTTTGTTTGGCTTGGTTGTGTTTTTTTTGATTGTTTGTTTTGCTTTTTGTTTTGTTTTTTGTTTTAATTAAATTGAACTGAATCTGTATTCAGCAAAGACAAGAGCTAGTTGTCAGTAGCAGATTTGGGGTCACTGATGGCAAAGTGGACTGCAGCCTGCAATTTCAAGGGTACATAAAGCACTGGCTGTGCTCCACAGTATGCACTGGTAAGCTGCAGTAAAACCTCCCTGTTGCAACATAAACATGGCATGAAAGTTGATTAACCAGGTTTATGTTGTTAGCCAAGCCTGCAATCCATCTGGACTAAAAGGATAAAAATGAAAACTAAGTTGTTTTACAGCAAAATAGTGAGTCCAGATTAGAAAAGGCAGAGGTTTGAACATTTAAGTTCCCACCAAGATGAGCAGTTATTTGTTCTTTTTTGGGGGGGGTGGGGTGAAATAACTGTGATTTGTTTAGTTGAAGCCATTTTCATTAAAGGAAGAGCTGTTTGTGTGTCTGAGTGGGCCCTTAGGAAGTGTGGTAGAGTCTTCCTCTGTTCTGGACTTGTTCTGTTTGTGCTCCCGAGGAGAACTGCTCATTAGGAATGTTGCCTTTGGAACAGGAACAGTCCAGCATCTCTGCGACCTTCATTCTGCTGTTTGGAGTGTCCTCAAAACCATGCCCTGCTCACCAGCCAAGTTTGGAATAAACTTTTTCCCCCTTTTGTGCTGATACGTTTGAAATTGAATCTTGGTACTGCAGGCCCAAGGTGATGCCAATTAAATATTCCAGATGTTGGTGGTGTTTTTACACAATGGCTATTTAGGAAAAACAACGTCTGAAGGTAAATTTATCAGCCCAGATTCTGGTACAGGAAAGGTGCAGCAGCTCTGCCCCACAAAGGACTGAATTTGATGTGCTTATTCATTATATGAGCATGAAATCAAGGTATTGTCTGGCTGACACAGGGCCTTAGGAGTGGCAAAATGGCTCAGTAGGAATCTCGCAACTGGATCAGAAGCAGCCCTGCTGATATGATTTATGTTTGCTGAATTCTGCTGGCTGTCCTTGCAAAGTTTTATCCCTAATCAATATGGGCAGAGCCCTGGCAGTGGAGCAGCTCTGGAAATGCAGGAGTTTTATGTGGATCTGCAGAAATCCACGAGGTGTGTGGTAGATAAAGGGGAATAGTTCTCATGTCCTGAGCTCTTAAGGGTCCATGTTTTTCCTCCCAATGAAAGACTCCTGTTTATTAACTCTGACTCCTGCAGAACTCCCCCATCCAGGTTAAATCCGCAGCACAAAATCACTCTCTTTCTAAACAAATATGATTTTCTGTTCCCAAATTGATACTGTCTTAACTATATGCTTATCAACTTTTGTACTTATCACCTGCTCCTTCCCCCTTGTCCCCCTCCTTTTTACCACATTTAAATAGAGCAAGGCTCTTTTTCAACCAATCAAGTGTGATTAAACCTAAATTTGGGGGGATGTCTGCTCAGCATTGTTGTTTTTGTCCATTCCATATTGATGTTTGGCACAACAAACCAAAGGAAATTGACTATTTTAAGTGAATATCCCATTTTTTTATGGAATTGTCAGAATCCTAAACCAGCTTATTTCCATTTATTGCTGAACAGTGTACTAAATAATGTTCTCTTGCTTGCTTTTTGAGACTCTGAAATTAAGCCTATTTATTTAAGATTTAAACTAATTATAGGTGCATAATTCTGCAATGTATGGAAACAGAATCTTTCCTAAAGAGATGATGGGGAAATAGAAGTTTAATTCAAGCCCACATGAGCTATTTTTGGAATTTCAGTAGAATAGAGACTGGTCTGAAAGTATAGAAATGGTTTGGTTTATCCCTGCCTCTTAATGTAATATTATGAATATAAATACCTTTATTTAATCAAGCCAGCTGTATCCTGGGAAGGTGAAACACTGGGTAATTTAAAGCCAGATACAAAACTCACATTCTTCTGGGGATGGTGGTTCTGACATTGCAAGGCCAAGGTCAGGAGCTCTGCAAGCTGAGACACAATAACTTGTCAAGATTTACTGTTATTAATTAGGTCTTGTAAACAAAAAAATTACAATATGCACATAATTCCTTCAGTTTTGTTCTGCTAATTCACTGCCTTTAATAAGCATGCCAAAAATAATACTATTTTTAAGGTCAATGAAAAATCAAACCTTGCACTTATTTATTGAGAAGAACCCAGAAATTTTGTTCTCCTCTGTTTATGGAATTTTTGCAGCTTTACTGTTTGGAAGGAGGGCTGGTGTAAAAGAGATCCTCACAAAACAAAGAGGAGTGGAGGGTGTAATTAGATTGTTGTGTAATTTTCATGAGGAGTGAGAAGTAAAATCATCCACCCTAGAGAGAGAGAAAACATTTGCAGCACGGAAATTTTGGTTCAAGGCTTAACTGGGAGCAGCTGAGAGCAGCTTTTGCAGGCAGAGTAACACCACGTGACTGTGGTGATACAAATTTTATTTCAGGAGCACTTAAGAAGCATATGTTAATGTTTTGTAAGGGAGGATGGCTTTGGAATGTCCTTTGAAATGAGAATCTCTGCCATTGTTTAAATAGAACCCATGTTTGCAGTGTGTCTTAATTTATGTCTCGTCAAGGGCAGATGAGAAAATTCTTGTCTGTAGAGATGAGATACAGATGGCTGGAAAGAAATCCAGAGAAAGCAAGCTCTAAGTGCTTTAGGTGTGGCTCTGGTGGCATCTTTCCCCTGCCTCCTGCCTCACCTGGGGTCTCTTGTTGCACAGAACATTTCACTGCCCCAGTGTCTCTCACACACCCAGGGTGCAGCGTTCCTTTGCAGAATAAACCCAAACAAAGCCTCCATCCTGACATTCCAAGCAGCACAAAAGAATTCCGCTGTTCCTCCGTGCAGGAGGAGCTTGTGTGAATTTGTGTGAATTAGTGCTTCCAGATCCTGATTGTTCAAGAGGCAGAATTGGAAGAGAAGGACGGTGTCTGCTGGTTCAGCCCTGCTTTTCTCAGGAGACGTGTGGTGCTGCTATGCACAATTAAATTGCCAACTTTGGAGGGTGGGCTCTTCTATTTATGAAGCTGTAGCTCAAGACATCAAGAATGTACGTGGGAGTGGAGTGGCAGAGCTGAGGGAAGTATTTCTGTCGTTCAAGAGTGTGAGAAAGTACCTTTAGGTTGTTCTGAACTGGGATTTCACATCGGAGAATGCCTGGAAAAAGCGAGGAGCTGAGTTTGAACAGGAGCTGTGTGTGTGAGCTCTGGCACCAATATAACACCAGGCAGGGGGAAACACTCAGTGGGGATGTACTGGGGCATGTGTGGAAGAAAAATATTTACTGGGGTGGCAGAAAAAGAAATCTTATGATTCAGGCTTTCTCATGGTACTTGTGGGTCAGCTGTCCATGCAGATATACAGGAAATTCCTGTTCCTTAAAATATGGGACTTCTTTTTTGCTACTGGCTCAGTTCATAATCTGTATGTGTAATTAGAGATCTAAAACCAAGCCCCCAAAGCCCCCAAATCTGCCAACAATTCACACAGTATGGTGCTGGTGCATTCTTGGATGCAGACAGGTTCAAGACTTCAAATTTCTAATAGACTATCAGCAGAAATCTAAGATGGGTGTTGAAATAACCTGATTTATTTTCCTAACTATTTGCAGTCTTGGCACCTGGCACAGTTTTTGGTACCATGGAATTATTGTCAGATGGCCTTTACTTAAGGGCATTGTAAACAGTAGGATGAATTGAACCAGAATTTACCAGGGAAATTATATGGATTTCAGGGTGAATCTTCCAGAGGGGAGAAGATTAGAGCCTGATGTCTGTGAGGAGACAACAGCACATGTAACATGAGACAGAGGCTAAGGAGGGAGGGTGAGAGAGGGAAAAGAACAAAATTGTTTTGTACTTTTCAGCTGCCCTTTTTATTCAGCAGCAGTTGATATTTGTGTGTAATTATAGGGTAAAAACTGTCTATATTTTAATGAAACTTTAGAAAATAAAAGCTCAAGTTTGAATGGCCAAAGGAGCACTTGTCCATGAAGCCGAACCAGCCCAAACTGTGTGATGTTTTAAATGCTATGGGGTGTTTAAGCTGGACCCCAAAACTGCTGTATTTGTATTTGCAGCCTCATCAGATTGACTACAAAGCTTCCAGTGATCTTCCTCTTCGGCTGTGGACAATACCTTAATTGCAGGGATGATGCCATGTTGGGTATTATTAAATAAACCTAATTTTTACTCATCATTTTACACTTCCATATAGCAATTATTTTCCTTCCCCCTTCAGCTTCCCACATTTATACAGATCGCGGGAAAGATATCCTTATGAAATTATATTTAACAATTGAGCTCTTAACACATTTCTGTTAAAGCTCTGAGCATATTGGTGGTGACCCTGTTATTTAACAGTGATTATAATTGATTCCTCACAACTCTTAATGCCAGGCAATGATTAGAGAATGAGCTATGGCCAGCTCTCTCGTGGTGAGATTTTTTATCAGGCAGTGTAAGATTGGAGTAGATCTGGAAGGCTTTTTAATGCTATGAAAGCCTTTATGAGTATTTAAAAAAAAAAAGTAAAATGTGATCATTTTAAATAAGTCTACTGACAAAACATTTAGCAATGAATGCTGTTGTTTGTGTTATTGTATTATCTCTAAATGCCAAGCCAGACTAAGAGTACAGAACTTGCAGTCTGGCTCCTTTTGGCACTGGTTATTTCATATTACTTTATATTTTCCTTACCCTTAAAAAGGCCACTCTCATCCCTGATCGGATGCTCTCTTCTTCAAGGGGAGAGAGGAATAGGAATGACAGAAAGATTGGGTTCAAGTATACTGGGACTTGGAAGCCTTTAGGGTTTCACAGGAATCCTGTCAGGATTACACACGGACATGGGCACATATTTACACCCTGACATTTGTACATATTTACATCCTGGCGTTTGCACATATTTACATCCTGCCATCCCAGTGCTGGGGACTGGCAGGATGACAGGATCTCCATGGCTGGGCATGGCCTGGGAGGAAGGAGCATCTCTGGATGAGGAGCCTGAGGAGGAGGTGGCCCCAGCCCTGTGGGAACCCCTGGGCTCAGTGCAGGACACAGCAGTGGGGGCTGGCTTTGCTCTTCTCCTCAGGCCTGGCATGGGCTGTGCACAGTTCTCCCGCTGCAGATTAAAGCTCCTGCTGGAGCTGGGAGCTTCCCCAGCCTGCCTGTTCCAGGGTCAGTCCTGGCACTGGGACTGCTGCACCTGACTTAATAAATGAGGAATCATTGCAGAATATCAAAAAAGGTAGAGGAAATCCAGAGCAGCAGGAAAAACACAGGATTGTGATCTCTTCTTTTTCCCCATCACCTTCTAGCTTCCCCAATCTATCTCATCAGAGTTCCTTTACTTTTTGTTGTTTGTCTCTTTTTTATTATTTTTCTACATCCCCCAGCTTGCCTAATTCTACTTTTCTCTCATTCCAGCTCTGCCCTGTGCAGTCTGTTGCTGATTGCCATTCCTTTCAGTTAGTTCTCTATATTCAGATCCCACCTACCCACAGCAAGATCTGCTTGACATGGTTATTTACAGCAGACTTGGACTTGTAAACACACAAAATTTAATTGCTTTTCTCTCTTCCTGTGCTGCCTGTGCTGTCTACCTTTTAAGCCTAATGCCACGCTACATCTGACAACATAAGTGAGAAGGAAAGGCATAAAATCTGAAGGTTTTGTTCAAAATATCATATGGATTTATGAAACTTTGATGTGAGTTTTCTTCTATGACTTAAAGTCTTTAGAAATAGTAATATAATTGTGTTTCCCAGCTTTTTAAAGGAAGGTGAATGTGGAGTTATGGGGTGTTTATGCTGGACCCCAAAACTGCTGTATTTGTATTTGCAGCCTCATCAGAAGGCACAGAGGGAAAATTCAACATTTAGCCATTAAGAATTCCTTGGCAGTGTGATAAGGAATCAGAAAGTTGGGTTGTTTTCATGTTCACCTCCCCACTTTCTTTTTTTGGCAGAAATGAGGAAAGCTGCCCTCCCTGAACTGCTGACCTCAGTGGGATTAAAGCCCTGCTGTGCTGGGGACTCCCCAAGTTGTGAAGAGCAGGCCATGACAATGAAATTTATATTTTTTTTCTCAGAGCTGGTTTGGTTTTGGTGTCCCCCTGGGGCAGCACCAATCCTGCTGTGCCGCCCCAGGGTGGGGAGGGGACACGGAGGGGACAGGGCCTGTCTGTCAGGGATGGATGGGTTTAACCCAGTGGGTGAAGCATCCTGCTGCAGTCCCATCCCAAATTAGCACATCCAGGTCAGATGTCCTGCAGTCTGGCTGCTGCAGTCCAGCCCTGTCCAAGGATCTCAAGCTATTCCTGCACAATCAACACTGATCCTCTTCAACCACCCAGTTGTTCCTCAGTTTGCTTGGATTTTAAATATATGAGTATGCATAGCTATGAAGGAAAAGGAAAAAAATCACCATTATCAGTGGGGCTTCACACATCTATAGCATAAATATAGGTTTCATCACAAAAGCATCACTTTGTTCTGTTCTCATTTTTTCATACATGATTTTTTCTGTCTGCTGTTCAGTTTTGAGAGTTGATGATGAAGTAGATCTCTGGGCCCTGCAAACAGGGTGTGGGCAGGGAACTTCCCTGTCCCAGCCCTTTGGGTTCCCATTGCTGGGCTCCCAGCAGGAGCAGGAGAAAGATCCAATTGGGCCCTCTGCAGAAACCAGCAACATTATACAAGGTCTTATGGAGAGGATAAAAATTTCATTCCCAGGCACTTCAAGACTATACAAGTATTTGGGTATTGCACATCTGTGTTTTACTTGGAAACTTTTGTCATTTTTATTTTTATTTTATTTTTAAATCACTGTGCAAGTGTTGCTACAGTAAAGGGTTTGGGGAGCTCATCTCTGTTTATAACTTCACGTAGCAGGAGGTACTAAAAGAGCCAGTCTGGAAAAAGCTTTGAAGAATCAGGCCCTCAGCTGCCTCTCTTTTTCCTCTTTTTCTAAAAAGTCCTGAACTTTCAGGCTCCCAAAAGTTCTTCACAGNAAAAAAGAAAAAAAAAAAAAAAAAAAAGCTAAAAGGGCTTTTGGCTCTCCCTGTTCCTATTTCTGAGCACTTTGAAATGACAGTGTCTGAGGGATTACGTGCTATGGGGGCTGTTGTGGGATGAAATTGGAGCCATTATAAACAGGTCTTCATTTTGCTCTTCTTTTGAAACTTGCTTATACCAAACAAGTATTATTAGAAAAGAATCTCCAAGAGTAAAAGATTAAAGTACAAATGGAAATTTGAAGTGTTCAAGATTGAAGAATTACCTTTCTCAAAAGTAGAAAATAGAGCGTATTGCTCTTTTTCCTTGGTTTCTTCTTATTTTTTTTCCTTTAGCGAATGATAAAACTGAAGAATGGATAACTTGTTCAACAGTGGATGAGAAGAAAGATTTGTCCACCATCATTGTTAAATCAGAGATATTTTTTAGTTCTGCTGTTATTGAGAGGTTGAATGTTTTTTGCCAATGATGTGAAGTAATTCAATACTTAAGATGTGGTAAATCTATATTATATATCTATTATATATTAATGTGTATGTATCTAATGCATTCAGAAAAATTCAATCCACAGCTGAACCTTCTAGCCCATTAAAGACTCTTTTAAATGTTCATTTCCAAGTTAAAATTGAGTTTGTCAGCACAAATAAAAGTAAATGGAGCACATTTCTCTGTTGTGGATTTGATTCGTTTTGATGTTTGAATATGTTATCATAGTCACACCAAGATAGTAGTTTAGTTTGGAAATTCAAGTTTTGAAGGTCCAGTTATAAGAAAAAAATCATCATTTGATGGGTTTGGAAATCAGTTAACAGCACATGAACATCAAGGTCAACAGCAGGATGCTGCAGAGATGAAGTGAAGCCTCTGCAGAGGACTGGGAATGTGGAGCTTCCCGGAATTTGCAGCAAGGCTCAGGGGCAATGTGATTATTAGGATGAATTTATGGCAATCTGAAGATGCTCAAAGCAGAGCACAATCTGAAACAAGAACAGAATTTAGTCTGAGTCTTGCTCATAGCTCTTCCTTTGAGCTGTTGTTTCTCCGAAGCTGCAGATGGGAGCAGCTGCAGGAGGGAGGACAAACCTTCATCACAGCTCCTGTGCCCTTCACTTGGACGTGTCTGCATCTGATACTCTTATGGGGCAGGAGTTGTTTCTTCTCCTTGAGGAAAGCAGAATATTTTTTAATATACCAAAGGAGATTAAAACAAAGAGAGCACAGTGCTGTCTTGCTGAAAAATAGCTTCTAGATAAGGTCTGCTGCTCCCAGTCCTGGTGACTTATTGGGATCACATTTTCATTTGCAGTGAATGGAGAGGATGCCACGGAGACAATGGTGGGGTGGTTGGGCAAAAGGAAATCAGTGCTGATGTGAAAAGCTGTGACAAATTCAAGCAGGAGGGTGTTCCTGAATATCTATGAAGGTTGCAGAGTCAGGCTCTATATTTGAGCTTCATCTCAATTATGGTGACCCCTGTTTAAATAAAGGACACAGTAATATTTTTTTGATGGTTTGTTCAGTGCTTAATAAAACCTGTTTCTATTCTATTAGAATTGTGTCTATTACAGACTGAAGACTGGGAGTTATCTTTATGAATTAGCTTTTCCTATTCATTCTCACTAATAACTCTGTCTGTGGCACTTTGTTTCTATGGTAATGTTTGTCATGCAGCTTCTCCTTTTATTTTGAGCAGAATTCTGGAATGCTTGTAGGGACAAACACTCTTGGAATCCCATATGAGACTTTTCCGCAGGAAGATCACGAGATTTGACTCCAGAGGATGAAATAATCAGAAGAGCAAAGCCATTGTCAGACGAAAATATTGTTTGACAAAATTAACAGGAAGGTCAGATAAATTTACTCTGACTGCTTGGAGAATAAATTGATCAAAGGATGGCTTAAAGGATGACATTTTTTTTCCTTCCAAATATAAACTCCTTAGAAATGCATATCCATCTCTGATTCCACAAGGCTTTCTCTCCTGTACCATGGGAGAGATGAACTGAATCACCAGCTTGACACAGGGTGCAGATTAGGCAGACAGTAGCCAGGACACTGTGCAAAATTTTGGAGCTAAAGTTGGCTTGGAGGACAATATTGTTTCTGCTATTTAAAGCCTGTACCAGGCCACTGAGGGCAAGTCCCAGGGAATGTGGGGGGACACATCTGCAGAGCTGGGTGTTCCTGTACACACAGGAGATTATTTCTTGGGTACTTTTTGAATTTCCAGCTATGGCTCAATGGAACATCATTGCTTGAAAGAGAATTAAAAAAATAGTAAAACCCTCAAAATGGGCAAGGTAACCAGCCTTCCTCATTGCTGTGAATTTGGGGGAGGCTGAATCCCTACCCTTTACAGCCAGCTTTGTTCAGCCCCTGACAATTCTCCATGTTGATGTTTCAATATTAGAAAGTCTTTTCCTTGGAGCTCCAGGTGTACCTGGGGCTGGAGTTGTACAGAAGGATTTGTATAGACAGGTAAGGCTTTTCGGGCCATGTATGTTATTTTTTATGTAGATAAGGAACCTTTTAGTAGGGATTTTCACCCCTTACTTTGCTTTTTTCTATTTTTCCTAAGAATGTCAGGGAGGTTTTCATCCCAGCTGTGCTGTGGGATGTGACACTTCAGAGAAACAGATTCCCTTTTAGAGGGAGCTGCGGCAGAGGAGGCAACCACTCAGAAAAACAGGGTTTGCCCTTAGAAATGCAGCTTCAGTGTTAAATTATGGAACAAATAACACTCCTTGATAATAAATACATCTTAGTAGCTGTGCTTCTGAGGGTTTTGCAAATGCTGAGAGTTGGTTTCATGCTAGAACACAAACAAGAGACTTATGAGCTTCCTCTGCCTCATTTTCATTAGCGCAGAGCGTTTGTGTTGCACAGGAAATTCACGGGCTGGGGCTGCCAGCTGAAATATGGGACATTACCACAGCCCCATTTGCATTTGCACTCCACAAACACTCTAAAGACCAACTTAATGCTCTTATAAATTGAGGGCTGCTCTTGAGAAGCCCTTTAATGTCGCCAGGAATCTTTATATGACTTGTCACTAATATTGGGAGGGTGATAATGTTGGATAAAAGGAAAGAAACTACTTGGTTCAGCTCAGGGCATGGGTTTGATTTTGGAAATGGCCCTTATGAACAAGAACGACATATCTGCACACATGTTGATCAATATTGCTGGTGCTGCTTTTCTAAGTTAGGAAGATTTAATTATTTTTTTTCCAGCAGGGATTTGAGGATGTGTATGTAGATTAATCATATATACATAGTGATTATGGATTTTTAAGTTTTTATTATTTTGTTTTGGTTGTTTGGTTTATGACAGTATATTTTTGGAAAGAGTTAATTTTAAAAAGTGTAAAGATTATAAGTAATACTCACACCATCCTGTCAGCATCTAATTCAGAGAGAATACTTGATGGCTGAAACCCAAGATTTCTGATAAGCCCCAAATTGTTTTTATTCTACATCAAGATAAAATAAGCCTTTAATTTCATTTATCTGTCAGTGAAAAAGCAGATAATAAAAGCCACAGAAAGTCAATAAACCCACTGATTGAAGCTTCAAATGTTAGAATGCTGTTTCTAATTCCTGCCAGGAAGTGCAGCCACATCCTGACCTATCTGCTGGGCTGCTCCTTCTTCTGGGCTTTACTTCTGCCTGGAAGTTTCCTTGAGACTGAAGAATTTTACAGACAAAAGTGATGTCAATGACTCCATTTCTAGGTTATATTTTTTTCAAATCTGATTTTAAAAAATACTGTGGGGGGTTTTTTTCCACCATGGAAAATAGATTCTCAGAAAGTTCCTGTGTTATTCCTTTTAATCTGAATTCTAAAAGTCGTGGACTGGGGAGGGCTGGGGGATAAAAAGATGTTTGGGTGGGAAAAAAAAAGGAAAGCTATTTCTCTAGTTATTGGGGAATTAATTGGTCAACTGTCTCTGTCACTCTATGTTATACAGCAATAAAATCCAGTCTAAGATGTCAAAGGTGCTGTGCAAACAAAATAATTCTATGTGAGTTTAAGAATTTGTGTGTTAAAAGCTTGAGTTGTGAATGTTGAGGGTCCTTCAGATACAATGTTCTTCAGCAGGCCATGCTTTATGTTAACCCAAACACTTTAAATGCCAGAAACAAGATCAGTTTTATGATATTTAGTCATAACTGTAACTGAGCTTGGGTTGTTTTTGTTTTTTAAACCAAAACAAACCCAACAGCAACAAAAAACCCTCCATGGAAGAAACACCATTAGAAAAAGAAACAATGCTGTTAATGGGACAGTGAAGCTCGTTCAGAGGAACATGAAAGAAGAAAATCTGACTTTAAGGATTTTAGCGTTCCAGGAATTTTAAGGAAGGTGTTTTGTATTAGGAAAGGGGAGCAAGGCAGCTGTAATCAGAAAAATACCCTGTGCCAGGGAGGCCTGAGGGACTCTTACAGGAGCCTGCAAAGGGGCACAGGACACAGGAATGGCTCCCAGTGCCAGAGGGCAGGGATGGATGGGATATTGGGCAGGAATTGTTCCCTGGGAGGGTGGGCAGGCCCTGGCACAGGGTGCCCAGAGCAGCTGTGGCTGCCCCTGGATCCCTGGCAGTGTCCAAGGCCAGGCTGGACACTGGGGCTTGGAGCAGCCTGGGACAGTGGAAGGTGTCCCTGCCCATGGCAGGAAAGGCACTGGATGGGATTTAAGGTCCTTCCCAATCCAAACTATTCCATGATTCTGTGTGAGGTTTGATTAGAGGTTGATTTAAAAAGGTGATGATGACTCCAGCAATTCAGGGGAACCCCTCTGAATCCCTCATGTGCTCCTTGGTTCCTGCAGAAAGGAGTCCAGGTAAGAGCCCTGAACCTGTGGGTTAAAGAAAATGTTTCCTCAGTGATAAGCAAAGTGCGGAGGCTCTGATGATCTCACACAGTTGATGGAAAACTTCAATATTTACTCTTTTTCCATTCTCTGGATTTACTTGAGAGTCTGACATCTAACTAATATTGTGCTTCACAGGAGTTTGTGTTGTTCTCCATCAGCATTCAATAAATTTTTAAAGGCAAATCTTTCCTAATTGGCAGTAATGAGCCAGTAAAACTTATATTTGATCGAGACGCCAGAGACCCACAAGAGCTCCCTGTGCAGTTTAAACAGTAAATTTCTAGAAGCTCATTGTCTCAGTTCTGAAAGCTGGCCCTGCCCTGTGGGCTGCCCTGGGTGCTAAATCTGATTGGTTTTGTTTCCTTCATGTCATTCCCAACATTTAGAGAGTTTGTAGCTCTTCAGCTGATGGTGCATAGGAACAGAAATCCCACATTTTTAAAGCTGCAGGGGAGAGAATCTCCCAGGTAACTCAGCCAAAGGACTTATGAACTCTTCTCACCAAAGGTCACTGTCAAACTCTACTTATGACTGGGAATTGTTTTGCAAAGCACAGAATTTTAAACTTATTTAAACTAAATCTAAATTTAGACATTGTTAGACACCTAACAATTTTTCCAAATCATTCCTGAGTTTTCCAGGACAAGATTTAAAGTGGGGTAAGTTCTGTGGCAGATCTGCACTCGTTAGCAAGTTCAGAATCCTATTTGTTTATATGGACTGTGGTGATTTATATCAGCTCAGGTGATCTTTGTAGGGACTATGGTGATTTAGATGAGGTGAAGGTCTGCTACAGGTGGATGGAGATCCTTAGGTGAAAAAAAAGTTCTGGGGGATGGAGTGGGGAGGAGGAAAAGCTTTACAGTTTTCAAAGTGGGTGCCTTTAAGTAAATTCTGCTTTCTTTAGTCCAAAAATCTCAAATGTCATCTCTTCCCTCACATGGGTGAAGAAAGGAGCATTTGGCCTTCCAGTGCTTTGGAGAAATCCAGTTTCTGTCTGAACAAAAGTCCCTCCCAGTGAGAAGGCAAGTCACCTCTGTCACATCTTCTTTCTGTCCTGCAGTGTTTAAACCCAAAGCAAAACCTCACAGGAGGGGTTGAGAGCTCACCCTGTAGCTGAACTTAATTCACAAAGCAGATGTTGGCCATGCCATGTGCTCCACTGGAAGGTTCGTAGAACAACTCAGTTGGGGTTTGGCTTTCTGAGCAGAAGTTTGTTCTTTATCTGCCCAGGTGGGCTCCAGGAACTCCTCTGCTGGGTGACACACCTGGGAACAAGGTGGGATGAGTGGAGAGTCCTGCCCTGCTGTCCCGACTGAAAACAAGGAGCTGAGATTTAGTGTTTGCAGCCCGTGGAAGCTGTTGAAGAGTGCCAGTAAAGTTACACATCGGTTCCTGCTGGGAAATGAAGGATAACTACAAGTTTGTGGTGGAAACCAGCAGAAACTGGGTTTTGCGGAATCATTGGGTGTTCGAAATGTTCATGACATTTCTTTTTCAGGTTTTGAAAGCCTGGTTGTGATTAACTCCAGAGCTGGCTTTATTTTATAAAAACAATACAGTTGTGATAGGAAGCTTGAATCAATATTGACTCAAAGGAAGGTGACACTAAGAGGGAATAGAATATTTACCTTTTTACCTGCAGGCTTAAATACCTAATTTAGGAGTTCTTTCTCTTGCAATTTTTATGGCTCTAAGTTGAGCTGTGTGAATACTCTCTGTGTCAATCACCAACACCACTCCTTGCAACGGGAGCTCTGTCAAGTTGGTGTTTTATTTCTGTTATTTCTGATCTTTTTAATATTTCTCAGAAGCAGAGCCATTTTGTCAGCAGAGTGCCTTTTGTATTTTCCATGGTAATTGGGTACTGCAGGAATAGAATTTATTTCAGTTTATATGCGGAAATAACACACAGGCAAAGAAATTTCAGGCTTGTCCTTCCCTCGTGGGTCAGGCAATATTGCCAAGGGTTTATTGGGTTTTTTGGCCTATAAATACTCCCTAATCTACATGTCCTGCTGTCCCTGTGCTTGTGTCACCATTCCATCCCCACGTGAGTTCATGGCTGCTAAATCTAGCCTTTGCAATACAGGGAGCAAAGCAGCTGTGTGGGGCAAGGAAACGTTGTTCTTACATGCTCTGAACACAACAGTGACTTCGGAGATCATGGAAACCAGGGCTTTTCAGAACAGAAAATGCCACAAACAAACAGATGTTCACCAGTCCTAAGTCAACTCTTAGTTCTCCAAACCCAGGTTTCTGCTGCTGCTGCTGAATGTTTGTGGAGGTGTTCATAAAGCTGGTGTCAAACTGGTAAAAGACATTTTATTTCTGGTAGAAATAATTCACCAGTGGTCTAAAATATCTTGGGTGGCAAATATGTGAATTCTCTGGGTTCTAGTCTGTGTGTTCATGGCTGTGGCCTGTACAGAACAATAAAGCTGAAACACATTTCATGTGACACAATGTCTAAAACCTGTATGTGGCTCCAGTGCCAAAAAAAAGCAGTTTTCCCCTGAAAGTTTGCAAGAAAATTAAGCCATAATAGAATAACTTCTTTTAGTTAATGGAAATTTTAAGAATGATTATTCTAGTAAGGGCAACATCTACAAGTTCTTCATGAATTCAAATTATAATTATTGTAGTTTGAAGTGTGGTCAGGATTTTGAAGATAGAGGTTTGTTCCTAACAGTATAATTAAATAAGGGAGATAATATAAGGTAGAAACAAAGGCCTTTTAACTCCCCAACCTGAATTTGGGTTTTCCAAGTCCTGCCAGTGTCAGCTATGGTAATTTTAAAGATAACAGTTCACTTTTTAAAAGAATAGATTAACTTAGAAGGAGTAAGAAATGAGAGTAACCCTTTCCATAAATCCTTAAGCTTTGACAAATTAACCAATTCCTTACATTATTGGAAAAGTGAAGGTAATACTGTGCAGCAACTGTTTTCAAATTCTGTCTGTAGAAAACCATAGCTTAATATGCCCTTTATTTGGGAATATGGAGACTTTTGTTGGCTTGAAACCAGGAGCTCCAATTCTGCAGAAGCTCTAGTGCTTCACTTGGGGTTTTTATTATTGCTTTGAATTAGAATAGAAATATAAATATCTCACACAAGAAAATATTTAAGCAACTTTTCAGGAAAGGAAAGGAAAGGAAAG
>VZDJ01000516.1:858431-883744 GCA_008694505.1 Cyanoderma ruficeps | reverse complement strand
AGGAAAGGAAAGGAAAGGAAAGGAAAGGAAAGGAAAGGAAAGGAAAGGAAAGGAAAGGAAAGGAAAGGAAAGGGGAAAGGAGGAGAAAAGGAAAGAAAAGGGGAGAAAAGGAAAGAAAAGGGGAGAAAAGGGGAGAAAAGGAAAGAAAAGAGAAAAATCTTCATGCATAACTCAAGCTTACCAAACTGCATTTTGAAACACACTGCACTGATCTTTTGTGTTTTCTGCTTAGAAATGTTGACAAATTCCCTAATAAAAATGATTATAATGCATAATGTGTCTGGCCTGTGGGAGGAGGGGAGCAGCTCTGGGCAGGACACTCCGGGCAGGCAGCCTGCCTCTCTCTCCCAGGCAGCCTTCCAAGCCAAGCTGCCAGCCCTCCAGCCAGCCTGCCTGCTTGTCACAAGTTTTAGTGGAATAAACATTCCCAGAGAACGTTTTGATCCAGAAAATCAGCAGTTTTTGATGGCAAATTGTTCATCAGAAGAGTTTTAGCCTGCTCTATTAAGAACATAAGTCTCTGAAATTGTTAGTCTTGAATAGAAGTGTTGCCAAACAATTGAATGTAATAGCCTTCACTGCCTGGAAGGCTCGCTCACTTTGTCTCTGTAATAGCTCTTGGTTTTCTTTTAACACCCCCTGGAAAGGAGTAAAAGTTAATTAAAGTGGGTATTTTTCTGTGTTTGCAGGCTGCTGCCATTGAAACAAGTGTGGACAGGGTTCAACGAAATGGAGTTCAGAGTCAGCTGAACCTGGAGGTGTCAGGAAAACAGCTGTACTTTGCAGCATGGGCTATCAGCCTAATTAGTTTGGAGGAGGAAAAAACTTGTAGATTTTTCAAAATAAAAAGATGGAATACGTTTCATTGATAGTCCTAACATTTTCACTTGTAATTTCTTTATAAAACCATTGAACTAATTAAAATTTTGTTCAGATCTGGGGGCAGCTCCCTCTGTTAGAATCCCTCCCTGTCCGCATGAGCACAGAAGAGAGGGGCAGTGGGAATCAGGAGGCAGCCTTGTTCAGGAGACATCCAGACACGTCTGCCAGATGATCCAAGCCCAGGTGAAGAAAGAAGAGAAGGGGATTTGAGGAGAAGGGGCTTTTGGCAGCGTGGGCAGTGGTGTCTGGCCTGGGCTGCAGCCCCGGTGAGCCCTGTGTGAGGCTGTGCCCCCGGGCAGGCCAGCCTTGGGCCAGGGCGGCAGCAGAGCGGGTCGGGGATGTGCTGGGAGCAGCCCAAGGTGTGCCAGGGCTGTGTGGGAGCACCTGGAAACTGCTGCTGTGCAGTGCCAGCCCCGGGGCTGTGCTGCAGCCCTGATCCCCTGCTTCTCCATGCCTGGGCCTCAATCGCCACGCTCTGTTTGCCAAGGGCTTCTGCCTCCCTTCAAATCACCGTTTTCTACCCAAATCTCTTCCTTTCTTGTTGTTTTCCTTTCTTCTTCATTCCCATCGATGCCATTGTGTGCCATCTGTTTTCTAGGTGGGGAAGATCCATTTCAGGCCACTTACATTGATAGCTGGGCCAGATTCACATTCACTGAAAACTCTTTCATGAAGAGGAAATTTGCATAAGAATACTTGAAACTAATTTTTTTTCTCTAATCAGCAGCAGAGAGGACTGGACTCAAACCAGTGTGCTGTGTTCTGATGAATTTTTCTGTTGTGACTTTTCCTGTTATGAATCCCACTCAGAGAACAGAAATGCAGCAATAATAGCAAATCTATCTACCTGTGTGGTCTCGGTGTTGTGCCATTGCAGACATTCATGTTTAAATGCCATTCTCAAATTTTGATCAGGACATCAGCCACGTCAGATCTCATTCTTAAAACCATCTGACAGATTTTGAAGTAGAAAAAGACTTAAGAGATTTAATACTCAAATAAGAAACCCTCTTTCCCCTCCTTATGTATTCATCTCCTTCACAAACTTTGATGTGCGACTTTGATTAGGTATCAAAAAATAAAGGGTACTTCATTTTGGCATATTTTGAAAAATTTCATCAATTTTCAGGGAGCAAAATGCCCTTATCTGCTCAGCATGTCTGAGACTGAAGAAGACTTCAATCAGACCTGGTTCTCATAACAAAAACTCTCACTGCCTTTCCTTCAGGATATCCTCTGACTCATCAGCACCTGAGAGGTTTGGCTCCAGGAGAAAGGGGTGAAAACCAAGAATTCATAAACTCTTCAGTAGTAGTTGGGTCAGTTGGGCAAAGAGGAGGAGCTGAGGAGGATGAAGGTCAATGTGCTTTTACCATAAAAATCCTCACCATTCATCTGGGTGCAGAAGGACACTGATGGGAGAGCAAGGCAACTCGATGTTTGGGATTAAATATCTTTTCTTTCCTACTCTCTCAAATTTGCTGTGGAAAATTCCATCACAGAATTCTTCTTCATCTCTGGGTCTGTGACAGAAAACAATCACCATTCCAGTTCCATACCCAGTAAGACTCCTCAGAGTGTCTGAGGGGCTCCGAAGGAGAATGAGGTCAATGAAAATGAGAAGGTGCCTCATGAAACAGAGACAGCAGCCTCTGAAAGCTCTTCTTTTCCTCCACAATGTCAGCTCCTGAGCTGCTCATGAAAAATCCTGTTATGTAACTGAGAACTCTTTGTAAGGAAAGATTTCAGCATAATGAAGAGCCTGCTCACAACAATAGAGGTGATGGACCTGACACTTCAGCATTTCTTATTATGCTGTTGGAGCAGCTTCATGTCTGAGTTATCTTTGCCTTGTTTGTTCCCCCTTTCTTAGATTGCCATTGATCCAAAATGAAAAAGGGAATTAAAATCAGGCCAAAGGGCTCTAAGGTTGTGTGTGTGTCTTTAAAGAGATTGTATTTACTTGAGTGAGTGGGAAATAGGTTTTTGTTTTCCTTGCATGGAGTTTTATTTAATATTGGATAAACAACTGAGTGGGAATGGCAAGAACTGCTTTGCTCCACTGTTCAAACCATGAGACAGGAGCACAAGGTGGGAATTCCAAGGGTCCTTCCTACAGGCAGGCAGAAGCTGCTTTCAGAAGTAGAAACTTTCACCAGGAAGGTGTATTGACATTTCAATTATTACCCAGCTATGCTCTCCTAATGCACCAAACAGCAGATATCATTTATAAACCTTTTAATGGAAATAACTGCAGCCACTTCATTATTTCAACGAGCTCTTAAAATGTTGATGAGTAGTGTGATGTTTTTACATAATAATACCATTAAAAATTACTGCCTTTGTGTATGTTTTTGTGAGAATGCATTTATTTGGCATTGTTAAAACCATTTAACATTTTTTCAGAAGTTCAGTGTCGCAACAGCAGATAATGGGTAAGTTTTAAGCCTTATTGACATAAGAACAAAACCTTTAAGAAATCATAGAAATAATAAACCCAAACCTACTTTTTTCAGGTGCTGTTCAAAGGAAATTAAATTAATATGAAAATAAATAAAATTTCTATTATCAAAATAATTAAAATTGCTAAGATATGAAGAATTCCACTGAAAGATTTCGTACCAAAAGGAATATTGAGTGAATCAACCCTGAGGCATCCTGAAGAGCATCTCTGGCTGGAAGTATTTGTGTGTCAATAATTAACATTTGATAAGGAGAGCAAGAAATGGCTCTTTTAATGACATGGGCTTGACAAAGATATTGATTAGTCTCTGCTCATGTGCAGATTTCAGACCACTTAATAAAGGCCAAAGGGTTATTTTTTCCCAGGTCATTTCAGAGACCTGGGGACACTGAGGTCAGGTGAGCAAGTGACAACAGGTCTCAGGAGTTGTATCTTCTGTTTGAGCCATCTGCTATTGAAAGGAAGAGACCAGCAAAGCAGAGTAGAAGAAGGAGTTTAAGATCTGAATTTATAGCCAAATGAGATGCTCAAACATTCTTGGAACTTTCCAGCTGAGGATCAGCATTTTTTGGTTTTATATTTGTGTGTTTTTCTACGTCTTAATCAGCTGTCCAAGCTTTTGTAGGGCCTGAGTTAATTTCAGATTTTCACCAGAACTAAGACTCTCCTGAACCAGCCAGCATCAGTTTAACAATGTCCCCCAACATTTGTGTGATATAAATATTTGGCCCCTATATTTGTAGTCAGGGTTAGAACAACTTGAAAAAAAAAAGAAAATATGCAGTTTATGATAATTTTTCAGGAGAGAATTGGTTTGTCATGCTTGTTTTGGAGGTACAATAGGCAGTTCTATTTCCCAAGTACTGGCACATTATTTGTTTGTTAAATGGCTGCTCTGCCTTTGTCAAAGGGAGTAACAGTGCATTAATTCACCTATGAAACCACTCTATGTTGGACTGAAAAAAGGGGTAAGGAACGATACACACCCAGTCCTTTCCCTCCGTGCCAGAATGTGGTTTTCCACAAAGCACAGAGGAAAAACCCTGGAATTTTCCATATTTTTAACAAATGTGTTAGAAGCCCATTATACTCTGCAGGGCACAGTCCTTGAAAAAGCTCAGTGACGATACAGTGGCATCAAATAAAGCATTTTTGGTCTTTTGGGCTGTAACTGGGGTTTAGCAAAATTAAAAATCCCATGTCTAGGTTGCTGTTTCTCCTTTGTAGAGCATTTAATGCCAGACTATTAAGAGCAGAGAGAAATGCAAGGTGAGAGGTGTGGAAAATAAGACAGGCTTATGTTTGATTCCCAAAGAATGCTAAGGAGTTTCTCTAGAAAAGTGAATTTCCATCAAATCCCTTGAGATAATCCCCCGGGCTACAGTTCTGCTCCAAGTTGAATTACGTGATATTGTAAATTTGGAGTGGATCTCAAAGAAAGGATTATCCATTGATATCCTGTCCTGTTGAGATGCCCCCACAGTGCTGAGGCTTCATGTAAAGGATGGGATGTTTCCATAATATTCCCCCTTGCCAAAACTTTATCACTGATTTTCCTCTGGATTTAAAATTCCTTATTCCTGAGTGTCTGAAGTTACCACAGTACTGGGACAGAAGAGAAAATAACATCAAGAAGCCAAATAATTGTACCTGTGATGCTCTTCTGCTTTAAGATTAGGTGATGAAAATTGATGTCTCATCCTAAGAATGTTTAGAAAATTTTCAGGAGCTGCTAAGATAAAATATCAGTTCTTATTATTTATTTTGTTAAATGATCCATGTCTTAGATAAGCATAGTCTTCAGTGGAGCTTATTCAAGTCAGAAATGGATAATTACCTCAAGATAAATAGAAGCAGAATGCTGGCCTGGTAATTCTTCACTGAGTAGAATAGAATTAATTCAGGTTTACCTGGTTAGTATGAAAATGAGAATTAAAATTCACATCAGTATTAAGAACAGTATTTAGCAATGTTCAGGTACTGTAAAGCTTCCATCTGCTCCAAGGGCTGTCTGAAATTTCTCAGCAGTACCAAGTTATCCCCACAAAAGTGCTTATTAAAAATAAAGGCAGTTGGATATTTGCATGGCTGCAGCTTTCACAGTGGAAGGAAAGAGCCAAAGGAATAAATGCCTCTTTGTTCCAACATTTTCTTTCAAAAGTAAAATTTGTTTTAGATATACTTGTGCAGAGTTGTACAGAATTGGGTGTATTGTGGAAACCGGTCAATAAGCAGTTCTTGAAATACGCTTTAATATCTTCAATATCTTTAACAAGGACTTCTGTACAGTGTGCAGGGCTTGTGTTCAGGACTAAATTTTTACTCTCACCCAGAGTAGTGACTAGACTAGTAAAAATTCTTAAATTATTATCCTTATTATCCTGCTTTAATCACATGAACCTGTCAGATCTGCTGTAGGGTTTCCAGTGTAAGTGTGACCTTAAAATGCATAAACTGCTGCTGTACACTCATTATAGAACTGCACACAAATAGACTTTGCTGCTTTAATCCCTGTTTGAGGGTGGCTTTGGTGAAATCCCTGTTATACCAGGTATTGGTCTGAAAAAAATCTCTACATAAAGTATCAACTCACTATCTAAGTATTATTGCTCTCTTTTTTTGTGCTTATTACTCATTATGTGTACGTGGGATAATGTCACATATCAAAGTAACACTGAGCTTCACCAGCTCAGTGGCAAGCAGTGAGATCATTATTTCTGTTCTGCAGCTGAGGTTTGGAACTTGCAGACTGAAGCAGCTCCTTGCTTCTCTTCCCAGCTGATCTTTGGTGCATTCCCATGCAGTGGCAATTTTTACCAAATGGGGCTTTGATGAACAAATTTGAGGACAAAACATGTAGGGCATCATAAATTATGCAGAGAAGGAAATGAAAAGAATGAAAGTTGTTTTTTTTTCCAAGTCAGAGCTGGAATTGTTTGTGCTACACTTTCCACTCTGCCCTCCATTTAAATCAAAATGTCTTGCGAAAACTTAGTTTTTGCTTTATGTAAGACACAGCATCCTTCACCCAACCCAGCAAAGCCTCTGTGAGCACCTTTCCTCTTTTTGGTGATCCTTCACATCATTTCTTCCCCTGTGGGCTTCCTCTATTCACGCCCTTTACATTTTCCTTCTTGCCAGTTGCATTTCCCATTTGATGACTGAATTGGCCCCACCAGGCTTTAGCAAATCTGTTCAATAAAACAACTGTCACCATCCCCACCCAATGCCCTTCCCACCCCAACACCAGAACTCTGCTTGACTCATCAGAGGAGGAAAATTTGCAAAGAATAAAAGATTGAGGCTGCCTGGCTGGTGGAACTTCACTTAATTAACCTAATTGAAATTACAAGTGTTGCTAATGAGACAAAAATAGGCCAACAAATAAATTATTTCCATTACATGTCATTTGAAAATAATTAGCAAAAGATAAACATTTAGTTCAGTGACCAGATTTGGCCTCTAGTTCTCTGTGCTGCTCTTTAGCACGGGGGACTTTGTGATGTGTAAATGAAATTAGAAACTGCAGCTCTGTAGCAATGTAATGTGGCCTTCTATAAATCCCTGGTAAGCTCTGACAGCAATCTCCAGGTTAGTACACAGACCTTGAATGAAAGGGAGGGATTTGCAGTACAGCCACAGGAGTGTAAGAATTTATTGAGCACTACCTGAAAAAAAAAGGGGGGGGATGTTATCGAAAAATGATGATAAATATGTACATTATTTTGCAAATACTGCTTTGATCTCCATAGCAAAAGTACTTTGATAGCTGCATGTGTGCTAATTTGCCTCCTCTAAAGAAATTAAATCTAAATATTTTGAAATTAATGGGTTCCAAAAGCATCAGGTGAAAACATCTGTAGTGGAACAGGGGCTCTGTGTTTGGAGCTTGCAGTCAGATATCTGTCTCATTAAATCAAGGCTGTTTAGAGAGGAAGGTTTCCAACTGACACCCTGGAGTTTGCGCCATGAGGAAAGTTCTGCACAGAAGATGAGTATGAAAAATGACTGCAGGATTCAGCTGGAGTTTCTTTGGTTAATTTTGTAGCAGAGGGGAAGTTTAGTCCCTGTATGGTAGAGTGCCTTGCCAGCAGGAGAACTAACAAAAACATGTATTTTTACATTTTCTTTGAAATTTTCTATCTAGAACATGAGATCTTCAGGCAAATGAACTTTACATGTACCTTAACTACTTTAAAAGCCATTTTTAACACTTTAAATCCCACCAAATTAATGTATTTTGTTACAGTGCAAGGTGTTTGTCATATTCGTCACTGTCTGAATTTTTCTACTAGACAGCAAAGAACATTCCTTCCTAATTTGTCTGAGTTCATCATTTCTGGTAGTCTCCATTTTTGGCTATCAGATTTAAGCCACCTGTTATGTTTATTTTGGAGCAGTCAGTTTTAAGTCTTACAGTGGGAGGAGATAAAACCCCCAAAACCCACCCAGCTTCCCCCAGAGCTGCTGTGACCTGAAAGGACTGAAGGGGTTTTGGCCTTGCTGGTGTCACCACAATTTCCTGCCTGGCATTTGACTGGAGTTTCCTCTTATCCCAAATATCTTCTTGTCTTCCTGGGGAATTTAGGTTAGCCCAGGTCTGTGGGCAGACTAATACAGTAGTGATGGAAATAATTTATTTCCTTTTGTTGTTGTTGTTGGTTTTGCCACTTTGGGGCTGGAGGGACGGTGCAGGTGGCCACAACCACAGCCCTCTGATGCCTTTGCATTCTTTGAGAGCTCAGGATTCTGATAAGAGATGGCTGGACCTCCCTACCTGGAAATTTGGTGCCACTGTGCTGGACAGCAGACTTAGAGCTTCCAGCTGAGGGCATCATTTGCTCAATCTATATTTGCAATCTATGCATTTCTTCAGAGATATTTATTTCCTGGGAAAGGAAATTCTCCGGCGATCCTCAAACACAGCAGGGTTTGCTGGTCATACAGTGTCTCCTGGAGAAATTCCTGGGGCTGCTCCTGCCAGAGCTGCTGAGCTGCTCCCGTGTGGTGGGAGCTGTCAGCAGATACTTGTGGGCAAAACTCCCATGAAATTTGGTAGGGATGAGCTTTGTCCACTGAAATCCCCTCTGGTGCTGGGAGTCCCAGGGAAATCTGGCAGCTTGAAAGGAAAGCCCTGTCTGTCAGGAATCAGGGATCATGGGCTCTCGGAGGGAAGGGAGCCAGGGACTCATCACGTTTTGCAAACAAATTCACCATCACAACAGAAATCAAAAATCCTCCTTTCTCACTAGGGCCTGATGGTTCTGCTCCAGATAAAACCCAGCATTTTCCTTGGACCATTTTGCAAACGAATTCATGACTTACTGGGATGTAAAGCAATACTTTATTCAAAATAATTGAGCTCTCCCTTTGCATAAAACTTTTGTGTTATTTACCATCCGTAAAATTGGTAAAAATTCGAACATTTTCTGCAAGTGGTTTTCAAATATGTCTGCCAGGGCCATGACATTTGTGTAGCTCTGGTGGCCCATATTTATCCAGCTATCCAGACTCAGTCTTGACTGACGTCCCATGTGATGCTCTGGTCTGGCTGTTGGGAGGTCAATGTTGGTTTTCTGCCCAGCCTGAGCTGCTTTTCTCCCCCCAGAGAAGGGGAGTCATAGGAATCATCACCTGGCTTTTAATTGTCCCAAACTGTACTTGCAAACTGGTTCACTGGCACATTCCTCTGAACACCAATTTATGGACTCCTTGGCAGGATCCAGACCTATTAGATAAACAAGCCTTTCAAAGCTAATAGGTCAATAAATAGGCAGCAAGTGTATTCTTTATTTATTCCAAGGTTGAATGCTTGTCTTAGTGGGTCTCTGAAGAAATCAAACAAAAAAAAAATTCCCTCATAGAAGGACAGATAATTATCCTGGCATGCCATGGGGAAATTCAGGCTTGTTTGTGTGTGGGATGGAACTGAGGTGCTGGATGGGAAGATAAGAGTGGGAACAGGGAATTGTGCAGGGGAGGATGGAGGGAACAGGCAGCCAGCCCCAAACCAGCCCTCCCCCTCAAAAACACAAGCAGAGAGAGCAGACTGAGTGACTGAATGTTAACAAAACAAAGCCCTCAAAAATAATTGCATTTTTTCATATTGTGATTCATTTCAATTTCATGAGTCTCAAAACACCACTTCTCAAGTGATTAATGTTTTCTCCATTGATTGCAACTGCGCTTGAGTGAAGGTCTTTCTTCATAGTTTTAAACAAAGAAATGTTTTAAGGGTCACAAGATTAATGGCCTGACATTGAAGAACCTTTCCACAGCTATGCAGGAGAGCAGGTGGGTTGTGAAAGCAACTCAATCCTTAGGTGATGTGAAATCCAAAATTATAATCCACTTTTGGATATAAAACTTACCTCATGTGATATACTATTTTTAGGAAATTTTTTCTACTCCTCCTGCCTTGCAATCTTTTACATTTTTTTATCCCCTAGATTTTTCCTCCTTTTGTACTCTTAACTTGTGATTTTTTTTTGCGTCATCACTGTATTTGAGTAAACAAAGGAATAATAAAGATGTCACCTTCAAACAAGTGTGAATGTCTTCCCTTATTAACACTTGTGAGTTAGCAACAGAATTTGGTTCACATTGTCTAAATGTAAGGAAATTATGTAATTGAGACCCTAAAAAAGCTCCCAACTCCTCTCAAAAAACCCAGCATGGCTGGAGGGTCCCTAGGTTAATTAACAGCCCTGTACACATTCATTCATTGGACCTTTTAAGCTGCAATCCCTTTACGTCCACTGCAAGTGGCAGCTGGGGGCAGTGTGGGGGGTGTTTGGCGGCCTTGGTGCCCAGAGGACGGAGAGGACAATTTGTGGGCTGGAATGACCCTTGGAACTTGAGAGATCCAACCCTCAGGCAGAGCTTTCCATCTTGAGCCACCCCAACTCCCTCCAGGCATCCCGTGGCTCAGTTTACCCCTTTTTACTAACTCACAGGATGTCTTTGTGAGATGGTTCAAGAGTTCTTCACCGGTGCTCTGGTGCACCACGGAGCTGGTGAGAAATTTACATATCTTAACTATGTTAAAATGCCATTTGTTTTGTAGCTTACAGCCTGTTCACCTGTAATTTGATTTAAAAATGGACAAAGAGTCCATTTAAGGGACTGCAGCTCTCTGAAGGTGAGGTTGTTCCCACCAGTGAGAACTGCTCTGAGCAGGGAAAGCTGGGAGCTCTGGGGAGCTGCCAGGAACCCAGGCCCCGCTCACATGGGCCAACATGATGTTGCTGTTATATTTTTAGGCCTCAACTTTATCACTTTTTTCACTCAATTGTCTGAATAAAGACAAAATTCCAAGCTGCCTCACTTGTGCCTGTAGCTAATGAAAGAATTTAGTTGTGCTGCCGTGGCAATGTTATTTTTTGGTTTTAGTAAGACACTGGAATTAAGTTGGCTGCTTTTTTCCTGGGCTCCAGATTTGAGCAGGGAGGGTTCAATCCGAATTTGTGTCTTCACAAAAATAATCTTTCTTCCTAGGATGATATCTGGCTTCAAGCTGCTTTCCCTGTTGACATTTATGAACCAAAGGGTGTGCTGAGAAGGCTCAGCAAAACCTCAGAGAGGGACAGAACAACCCTGAAGTTCTCACAGTCCAGAGCTGCTTCTGCCCTGGATGAAATGTAGGGTGAGAAGGAGCTGGAATCTGTAGAGAATATATATATTTTATTGCTACCTGGAATTTTTTAATACCAAGAGAAAATAAGTGATTTGTGATGCTCACTGGCATAAAACTGTGAAAGGTGCAGTAGGCAGCTATTAAAAGGCTTTTAACAAAGACAAGTATGTTCTGGAATATTCTTCACCAGTAGGATGCTCATTAATTCTGAGTTTACTGCAGATTAGATTTTTAAACCTATTATTTGTAGATAAAATTCATTCAGGTACTTAACTTTGAAATATTGCTTTATGCATTCTCTTTATTCTCTACACATTTTATGGAAGAGTATTTAAGATGTTGGCTAAAGAAGCCTTTCACTTTCAAGAGAAAAAAAAATGAGTCTGAAAAATGTGGGATAAACATAACCAAGAATAACAAATCTTTACACTTCCAAAATTAAAAATAAAAAAAAAATTAATATTAATCTGAGGAGTGGTGTTAGTGTTTGAATTTGGGGGTTTTGCAGTGGTTTTCTGGTTTGGGCTGCAGCCCTCCCAGCGATCTCTGGCTGTGTCTGAGATCCAGCACATGAATTCAAAGCTTTTGGAAACTATTGTTTCACTGCAATTAGCAACCACACTCAGCTGAGATGGCAACACGCTGAAAAATTAATTGAGAATTTAACCTTCAAATGGAAAATGCATAGGACACACTTTATTATAATCAGCTTACACAGTCATCGATGCCTTTAGAGATAATTTGAGTTTCTTACTGTTCTACTTCTGGCAATTAAAACAAAAAGGCATTTTTGCCAAGCAGCATTGATTCGGTGTCTGTGATCCTGTGTGAGGGGCAGGGTTCTGAGGCTCCCTGCTTCTCTTTGCTGGGTGGATGAGTAACGAGATTAACTGCAAAATCTCTTTGCAGCGTTTATAACAAAAGCTAATCAGCACTCCCATAAAAGTTTAAAATTGTTATATTCTTTAATTTTGCATATTGTTAGCTGCAAGCTGATCCTTATTGTTTGTTTTATTTTCATCTGTCAGAAACAATGCCAAAATATATTTTGCCTGCCTCGAGTGGGTGTAATTTATCCTGAGCTGGAACAATCTCTGAGGTTTGTGTTTGATTGAACAATCTGATCTGGTGGTGCATATTCCACAACCATTGCCCACCAAAAAACATCAGACTGGATCCAGATAGTGTAATAACTCTCTTCAAGTAAAATCCACTGGCATAATTTGTAAATGAGTGTGGAAGGGAGGAATGAATAATAGAACATTTAAACACAGAAATGTAAGTCCTAGTGTACTTTGGGATGTTTTCATACTTTTTTTCACATATTTGTGGACTTAAACTTTTTAAAAAAATCAAAACCAATAAACCCCCAAACATCTACCAATACCTCCAAATTACACTTGTTTTAAGAGAATTTTATGATATTTTATATTAATGAGTCACTAGAAGTCAAATATATTGAATTATATTACAAAAACCCACACATCGATCTCTCTTGAACACTAAACCAGGATGTCAACAAAATCCTTGACACAGCACTTAAAAGCCTCATAGAAACTGTGATAATTTCCAGTGGTCTGTTCATAGAAATAGAACTATTTTCAAGGGATAAGCCCACAGCATCTAGAGAATTTCCCCCATATTTATAAGGTGTTCACACCGTGTATTTTTCTCACACTTGTGAAATTTACATTCTTCATTAGGATTCACTTTTGATCTGAAATATTTTGCTGCTTATGAACTAAGAAAAATTACATTAAACAAAGGCTAGTCTGCTCCTGCTTTGTTTTACAAATGTGAGGAGGCATTTTACAAAGGCTGTATTTCTGAAATTTTCTGTCAAAGCTGGCTCCAAACCAGAATTTCCGCCCATGTTGATTCCAGTCCTAATTACACTGAAGCTTCAAGGCAGGCTTGAGGTGGAGTCCCAGAGAGGGACAAAGGACTGATAATATAATATGATAATATAATATGATAAATAAGTGACTGATAAACACAACTTCTGTCCCTGGGGAGGTGGAGGCATTCACCTAAAGAACAGAACCACTGAGCACAGGAATAAATGTGGTCTGTTAGGATAAGGTTTGCTTCTGTTGGGGGAAATTCTCTTCTGTGGCTGCTGGAGTCGCATGAAGACCTCAGTAAAGAGTAGGAATAAAAAGGATTCAGTGGGCACGTATCTACTTGCATTTTTAAAAGGTTGTGAGTTTATGCACCAAAGGTTGAATAAAAGTCAAAAAATCAGTTGCCCTCAACTTAGATGAAACAATGACTGCAATGGTCTCTGCTTGGTTTGGGAAGAGTCCATGTCCTGCTGTCAGATATTGTCCTATGCAAGATGAGGATCACAGAAGGGTTTGAAGGGAGCCCAGCCAGTGCCACCCTGCCATGGGCAGGGACACCTCCCACTGTCCCAGGCTGCTCCAAGCCCCAGTGTTCAACCTGGCCTTGGACACTGCCAGGGATCCAGGGGCAGCCACAGCTGCTCTGGGCACCCTGTGCCAGGGCCTGCCCACCCTCCCAGGGAATAATTCCTTCCCAATATCCCATCTAACCCTGCCCTCTGGCATGCTGAAAAAATAGGTTTGTTTTTTTCACTGATGATCTGAAGACTAAAGTGGGCACTGAAATCTCCAACTCTGTAGGTGGCACAAAACTCTTTTGAGCCATCAAATCCTTTATAAATGACAAGAAAACCCAGAGGAGCTCACGGGACTGAGCAGCAATTGGGGAGCAGATGAACTGCAGCAAACATGAGCTTATGCTTATTTGGAATAATTACAGCTTAGAAAGAGCTACACTGCAGTCACTGCCTGTTTCCAAATCAGTCAATACTGAGTGGCAGCCAGTAAAATCCCAGCTGAGTGTTGGGGATCCCCAGGAAGGGCAGGGATAGGGCAGGGGCTCCGTTCTGCCATGCAGCTTTGGGTGCTCACATCCTCTGTGTGGTGTGCTTCCCCTTTCCCTGACCCTGCTTTGCCATGGAAGTCCTCACATTCAGGATTGCAGTGCCCTTTCTACAGGTCATAGTTTGCTCATAGTTTGCCACTATTTGATTCCTTCTGTAGGGCACTGCAACCCACATGTTCCTCCTTCTAAATCCCAGTGGATCCCAGTATTCCCACTGTGCCTTTTGTACGGTCCAAGCGGTACTCACATGATGTGCCCGGATATTTTTTGCAGGCTCTAGAGGTCTTTGGAATATGAGTGCAATCTCTGGTTTGTTTGTTTGAGTATTTTTTAGAATCAGTTTAAATTAGTAGGAATTCTGTGCGTGACAAATCAGGCAATTGCAGCTACGTTAATAAACCGTGTTTCAAGGTATTTTGCACAATCTGTTTCAGAGTAATGAACAAGTAAATAAAATTTCCCTATAGTGAATAAACCCATATATTTTTCTGAATCTCTACTACTAAAATGACTTTTTCAATTAATTTCAAATTATACTGTTCTCCACCCAGGTAACTGGGAGCCCAGGGCTAAGTATTCCCAATGTCAGGGCACTGGGAGAACCCAGTCCTACTCTGAAATAATGCTGTGAGGTGCAGTGAAGTTGCAAAGATAAAAGTGAGTTTGGAAGTTATCCTGTTTCGTGGATATTCTTTATTTTGCCCTGTACAACTCCCCTGTCACAGAAACACTGGCAGTGTTGGTGTGCACTGATTTGATTCACCTCTTTTCAAATGAAACAGGGCTGTTTTTTAATCTTTTGCAGGAGTGATTGTTAACTACAGTGAAATTGCCACAAGCAGTAGGTCAATTAATTACTCCATTTTTAAGCTCCTCCTTGTAAAACAGCAATTAATTTAACTGCATTTTGGTGGATTTTGTTCTCTGGACTTATCCATTTGAAATCACTGTCATTCCAGGCAGATAACACTGCTTTATTGTATGTGACAGCTTTTCAGAAGTTCATATTTTCTTCTTTAATCAATGCTGGGACTGAGTTTATTTTTAATTATCTACGGCATCTTTTTATTATTAGCAGAATGGGAAAGCAGTAAACCTGGAGTTTGTGAAGTGAATGGGGGCTATCAACCTCCTAAAAGAGGATATTAAATAGAATGGATTGCAACGTCCAGGTTTTATAGGATGACATAAAAATTATAAATATTTGCAGTTCAGACACAGTGCAGCTTCAAGGACTTTCACAATTTTCTTATCCCTTCTTCCTTTAAGCTTCCATTTGTTTTCATTTTCATCCCAAATGAAGAAAAGCCATGGATTGTTCAGTGAAGCCCCTGTATACAAGGCCTCCCTGTTAAACAAGACAGAATTAGCAGCACTCTGAGAATGTTTTTGGGTGGGAAAATGAAAAAAAAAGTAATGTTGATCTTTAATAGTTTGGTGACTTTTGTCCTTAGGCAGCTTTATTTCAAATTATAGCTAACAGAGTTGGTCCATGTAGAACTGGACAATGTTAACCAGTTGTAAGTTATTATAAGGTTGTGCGTGGTTGGTAGGAAGACAAAGATCTTTCAGATGATACTGGTGAATTCTGCCTTTTAAGCGGAGAGGGAGATTCCAGCAGCTCAGTCTCAGATGGATTGGTTCAAATAACTTGCACGAGATAATTTCCATCCTGAGAGCTGAAGCAGCAAACATCCAAAGCGTTCACTGCCGAGGCTGGAAGGTTTGGAGAAAGGATGAAGAACAGGGAGAAATTTGAGGAGCATGTTATATTTGGAGTATTTACTCTTGTAAAAGGCTGTCTGACTCATTAGCATCTCAAATGATCTGTCAAAGTGTGGTTCAGACTGAAAAGGGAATAAATACAACATTATCCTTTTGTGTTGCCAAATGTAGGGCACCAAATGTTTGCTTCTGTGGTCTGCTCTGATCAGTGGAGTGGCTCTTTTGACTCCAGTGGAATTATGCCTGGGATGAGCCTGGCCCTATGACCCTAATCAAACTGAATAAGATGAAAGGTTTGGGGGGAAAAAAGAGCTCAATCTCCACATAAGATCTTTATAAAGTATTATGGGATTAGGCCTTTAAGAAAAGGGGGAGAAAATATATAGTGGCATTTTAATCAGGCACATCATGGTAAAGGAGACATGGAGCATTAATTTAATGAAAAGGTTTTTATAGGCTCATGATATGGCTAAGGAATGAAATAAATCACATAAATGTAAAACACAATGTGGTTTCTAGTACAAGAGGATCTGGTTCTTTGACTGTGCATAGCAATTTGTGTTTTTCTGTGTTTCCTGTGATTTACATATTTTTAATTGCACTGAAATCTGCACTAGACCACTGAGAGGCAACTTTTTACTTCAGAGGTCACCCTAAACTCATTAAGTACAGATTGGCTTTGTGTTTATTAGAAGGCCACGTCTGCTAAATCAGCGACTCTGCACCCCCTCAGCTGGTTCATGCCGAGCTGCTTTGTTTGCCCCAGATTAGTGATGTGAGCTGCATGTCCATCCCATGAGATTAGTGCAGAATACCCTGTTCTACACTCCAGGGATTCCTACCAACCTAATCCCCTGTAGAGGGTGGAGGTATTTTTCTGAATATGGGGGAGTTAGAGGCATAACCAAAGACCAGGAATTGTTTATTCTCTGCTTTTATCTGGCTTCGTTTTTCCCTTTGCTTTTAGGTGTTTATTGTTAGGAGTGCCCACAGCAGTCTGGTTTGTTTCTTCAGCCCTGTGGCTGCCACATCAGACCTGTTCCCTTGGTTTTGTGCATGGCTGTCTGAAGAAACAGCAATATTGGGAACAAGAGATGATTCCTTTTGATGAGTCTCACAAAATTAAACCAGGGATTCAATTTTGATGCTGGCTACCACTTTCCATGTTGTCATCATTCTTTTGTGATGATCCTTTTATTCTTACTCACTTGGAAATGCCACAAGAAAAATGAATAATTTTCTGATAGCCACAGAAGAATGAAGAGCAAACAGTTTGTGATGTGGCAGGTTGAGATGTGGCATTAAATGCTCCCCATTGGTTATTTTTGTTAGAAAATTAGTGATACAAGAAGAATTATCCATCCCTCCTGACCCTGTACGAGGTTTGCAGAGGAGGTTTTTTCAGGTCACTCTTTCCTGGCACCAGCTGACAAACCAGGTGCCAGCACAGTTCAGCCCTACAGCCACTACAATATTGCTGTGTGAGAAGTGACTTTGTGTCCTCAAGCTACTCAGAAATGCCACAAATCCAATTCTGAATTACTAAAAAGAAGAAAGGGGGACCTTGGATAAGAGAAATAGCATGTATGGTGGCCAGACTGGTGTTTGTGCTACTGATTGTCATGGAAAAATGTTGCCTGGAGAGATTTTGCTGATAGGGATACCCCAAAGTAGAGGTAAATGGGTTTCTTGAGGGGTTTTCTCATGCTGTGCAAGGGTAGCAGAAGGGAGAGAATCTATTTCCAATGCATATTTGGCTGCGATTGAGCTGTGTGTGTACAGCACAGGTGAGGGAGGGCGGCTCTGCCCTTCAGCCTCTGAGCTCCCTTGGCTTGTTATGTGCTGGCCCAGAGTGCCTGGGAGCTGAAACCAATTACCTCAGCCCAAACGTTTAGGAAGACAGGATATGGAAAAGGAGGTGCATGCTGAGCTGCTGGAGATCAGGGAGGAAGTGAAGGGAAGGGAGGGAATGTGCAGAGCCAAAGGAAAGCTGATGGTTCTCACTCCATGGAATGGGAACTGCTTCTGCAACGACCTTTGTTCCCAAGAGCAGGGGCAATGAGAGGTCCCCTCTATTTTATATCCATTATTTGTGTCATTTATTGTCATGATCACCTGCTATAAGGTTTATTATTAACCATGCTAGGGATCAACAAAGAGTTGGGATGGAACCTCCTGTTTTTCTGGTGGATAACAGAGGGTTCTAGGAGGGGAGTAAAGCAGCTACTGGAGGTGTTTTGTAATTCTTTCACTCATTTGCAGGCATATACACATATAAGCACTTAAGGAAGTCTTATATCCTATCCCTTTTCCTAAAGGAAACTGAAGATTTTAATCTGTTCTGTAAGAATTTAGCTGAAAAGACAATAGACAGAGAAAATGACATTACCCCAAAAAGACTCTGCCTTTCATGTCATTGGGACCAGAAGAGCTAAAAAAAAAATAAATCAGATGGTCTTTAGCAAGTCGAGATTTGATGAGAGTCTCCAAATGATAGCAACACATTCCACAGCTGGGAATGACTGGCAAAAATGTGGGGAGTGGGCCAGAATGAGGGCAGGAATGGGAAGTTCTCCATTAAGTTCATCCATGAACACATGGTTGTCACTCAGTGCAGTTTTAGTAAATAATTAAGTGGATAAATTTGCTGCTATATCAGCTGCCCATGCACTTTGGGTCCAGAACACAGTGTTATGTCTACTGAAGGGTTATTGAAGCACAGATTGTGAGTTTCTTGATCCCAGATCTCCCTGTTTATTGACTATGCTATCACTACAAACATCCTTGTCATTTTGTGCCTGGAAGAAGAAAAGTCCTTTCCAGTGGCAGTGCACGAACTAAAGCATTTGGCTAAAGCATTTGCTGTGGGGGAGTGAAAGAGCAACCAGAGTCCCTTTGGCTTCCCTCATCTCCATCCCCCCCAGCAGCATTCCTGAATAACCAGCAGGACTGTGAGGCTGGAGCTGCAAGAGCTGAGCTCCTCTGGGTGGCCTTGCATGGGTGCAAATAAAGGAAATCACACCCAGAGCACTAAGCTGTGTGACACAGGAATGGTGTGTGTGACACAGGAATGGTGTGTGTGACACAGGAGTGGTATGTGTGACACAGGAGTGGTGTATGTGACACAGAAATGGTGTGTGTGTGACAGGGATGGTGTGTGTGTGACAGGGATGGTGTGTGTGACAGGGATGGTGTGTGTGTCACAGGGATGGTGTGTGTGACACAGGGAAGGTGTGTGACAGGGATGGTGTGTGTGGCAGCACACAGGGACGTTTTGGGGCTATGCAGGTGAAGATTTTGGGAGCAGAGCCGAGCTGCATCACGGGCTGGGGCCGTGGGTGTCCCCAGGGGGCGGCCGTGGCTATGACGGGGCTCTGGGATGACACATGGCGTGGGGCAGTCAGCAGGGTCCCGGGGCTCCAGTGCCCACCCTGCCGTGGTTCTGGCGGCACTGGGGCTGGGGCCATGCCTCAGGCAGTCTCTCAGGAGCTGCATGCCTGGGCTCAGCGTGGTCACCCCGATGTCACCTCCCTGCTGCTGCGGGTGTGTGCACACCCCGGCTCCAGGCTCCTGCGGGGCTGGGGGAGGCTGCTGGGGCTCGGGGTCCCCGGTTCTAGTGAGCAGCATGGAGCCCCCCCTCAGGACAGTGGGACTGTCAGGACAATGGGACTGTCAGGACAATGTCCCCATCAGGACAGTGTGCCCTCAGAACAGTGTGCCTTCAGGACAATGTCCCCATCAGGACTGTGTTCCCACAGGACAGTGTGCCCTCAGGACAGTGTGCCCTCAGGACAATGGGACTGTCAGGACAATGTCCCCATCAGGACAGTGTGCCCACAGGACAGTGTGCCCTCAGGACAATGTGCCCACAGGACAATGTGCCCATAGGAAAATTGGCCAAGAGGACAATGTCCCCATCCGGACTGTGTTCCCACAGGACAGTGTGCCCTCAGGACAGTGTTCCCATCGGAAGCTGGAGGAGCTGTGGTTTCACACAGCCTGTCCCCAGCTGCCTGGGGCACAGCCCCGCAGGGTTTGCTGCCCCGGGACGCTGGTGCCAGCACAGCCAGGCTTTGTGTGGGGACACTGGGGGTGATTTACAGCCAGGGACAGTGTGTGCTGGGGTTTGCTGGTCAGTCCACACCTGCAGGGCCATCAAAGGTCAGCAGAGCAGTTAAGGACAGACAGCAATCAGTTCATTCATAGAAAATGGGATTGCTCTATAGTTTTATGGAATTGAAGAATCAACAGGGCTTTGGGCCACGAGGTGGGATGGGAAAGGCTGCACCTGGGCACAGGGCAGTGACTGGAAAAATTTAAGGGTGAGGGCAGTTAGAAGATAAGGTTTGGATTACTGAAAATACCCAAATGCTTCACCCTTGGGCAGATGGTCATTCTTATTGGTGCTTGGTAATTGTGAGAAATTGTAAGAGGATTTTATTTAACAATGAACAAAAGATTAAATGGAAATATTTTATGCTGTTTATATTGAAATAATTTTATTTAAATGTATTCCTGAATTTGATTTTGATTATATATTAGTTTCAGTAAGCTGAAAAACTTTGACTTTTTTTTCTTTGACTAGTGAACTGAGACATTTTCTTATGTCCATTTTTTTCCCCAAGCTGTTTTTGTTGAAAAAACTTCATCTACTCTGCCAACACTCATAATACTTAGAGGCTATTCATTCACAGTAGTAAGTTCTTATCGGTAAAATTACCAAGCAGTATTTCAACATTTTATAAGGTAATAGAGATGCTGGTTTTATTTCAGTCCCTCAGCTCAGTAAACAGCGTGGCAAGCCTGCGTTTGAGGCGAGGGAGAAGAGAGCTACGACATGGGATCTTTGCAAAGAGAAAAGCTCCTCGGGGATGGTGGCTTTTGAATCCTATTCCCAGTTAAGCATAAGTGTTGAAAGGCAGCCATGTGTTCAGATATGTTATATGAATTGTTCTTAAGGCTAGTAATTTTTTCCATGGGTAAGGCTTCCCAGATTTCTTCTGAGCCATCTGTCGAGGAAAGAGAGCATTAGATCGTCAGACATTGTTTTCAAAGCTCACTAAAATATTATCTGTTTAACCCTTGCATTGCTTAATTTGAGTGAGGGCTTTAAGTAAGGGTTGTTTGTTCTGCTGTTTTACTTTTTTATAAATGGAGAAACGGAGAAGAAATGTTGGGTAGCTCACTTTGTCTGGAGTAAAGCTAAGGCGGGGATGTGGCAGTTCTGGTCTTGTGGCTCGAAATTCCTTTTGCACAAAGAGGTAATGTGTTGCTGTGATAGTCTTGGATAAAACAAAATTTAGATGATCATTCAAAATCCTTTATCCTTCCTTGAGCCAAGGAAGGCAGTGAACAGAAAGAATTGTTGCTTCACCTGGTGAGGTTGAGGGGGTGACCTGTAGCTCCTGGGGCAGCCGTGACTGCCACTGCTAAATTGGTTTGTAAGCTCAACCTTATTGAGGTCCTGTGATGAATTTAGTTCTCAAAGTACAGGCTTGTCACTGGCTTTATAAACTACATTAAGTTATTTGTAATGATTTTGTGGTGTGTGTCGAAAATTAAATCCTTTTAAAAAGTTTCCCTTAAGGAATTTAAATGTAGCATCTTCTTCATCAGGTTGGAAATAGCTGCTTAGAGGAAAGAGTGGAGTCCTGAAGACATTGGGGTATGCAACAGCATATANGGTGAAAATGGTTTTCCTAAGGTGAGTGGTCATTCCTCCAGATGTGACCCTGCCAAGCAGCCCTGATCCCCTGGGATCCCTCAGGAAGCAGGAGGAACTCCCTGCAGATCCCTCATTTGCCATTATGGGCAGCCAGATTCTCAAAACCTTTGGAAAAATGGCACTGCTTTGTTCCTCTTTCCCAGCTACACTGCATGGAAAGAAGAGCACACTCAGCCTCTGGCTGGGTCAGACGTTCTTGCTCCTGGTAGCTGGGAAAAATGCTTGGAAAGTGTGGTTAACGTCTGCACATCCCTGGAGACAACGTCATGGAAGGATGGAAAGAGAGTTTATTCCTCTGGTCATGTAAATAAGGTGAGGGTGCTTGTGATAGTTTGGATCTAGTATAACCTCAGTTATATCTGTCCACTGGTCCCTCACAGAAACTATTTCTGCAGGAAAAGAGCAGACACTTCATTCTCAGGTCAGGAAAGAAATCCAGCTTGCAGAAGGCAGTAGGCGTAGGGATTTTACAACCCCAGTGACATTGATGGGAGAATTCCTGCTCCTAACAGGGTCCCTGTTCCTGGACCAAGCAGTGAATTGAGATTTACCAGCAACAGCATGAGGGGAATCTCAGGAAAGGTCTCACACTGCAGCTCCAGCCCAGTTGTGTGGGTCCCTGTGTTGTTCCTCAGGAGGACAGGGGGAGCAGGAGGTAAATCCTTGACTTGTGCAAAGCCTGCCAGCCCCCTGGGGCTGTGAGGAGCAGGGAAGGAATAACCACAGGTATTAAACCCCATCCGTGCCTCCCAGGGACGGCTCCCACAGGCACAGGGGTGTTGGGAGAGCTGCATTCCTTTCTGGAAGGGCTGGATTCCCTTTCTGGAAGGACCTGCAGCATTTTTTATGAGCTGTGGTACAGGAGCAGCGTGCTGTGGGTGCCCTTGGCTGTCACCAGCCATTGCAGAGTGCTGTAAATCTTCCTTATTTTACTTTATGAATTGTAAAAACTATCATACATTTCACAGGTATCTCAGGACAAGATAGTAAATTTCAAGGTTTTTTTCCCATGAATTTATGACCAAGCCTCAATAATAGCTGGAAAAAGACCCAGCTGTAGATCTGAGGAGCAATAGATTGTCCTCAGTTTGGGCACACCACTCCCTCTGACATCAAGGGCAATAGGTGGCCCATGGGGTAATTATTTAGTGCAAAATGAAGAAAAATATGAATCCAGGTGTACTAAGAGAGGCTGAATGGTGGAAGGGCCATGAGTAAAATTATTTTCCACCGGTATTTTGTTCTTGGCTCACTGTTTCTAGGAACACAGCAAATCACAGCTCCCATCTTCTCTCCCAGATAAACCATTTTTTGTTTTGGTGGTGGTTTCTTTTATATGTTTCAGAATACTGGTGCATCACAGTCCATTTTCAAGAATTTCTTGCTTGGCACATGTAAAGAAAAAAATTCCAAAGAAAACTTTGCGTGTTAAAGGTATTTTTTAACCTAAAATAAATCATTATCTTGCTCAAAACAGCTGCCAAATTCTTCTGGGGACATTTTTGGTAAAGTCCCCAAAAGAGCAAATAATGTCAGTGTGGAGAAGCTGAACTCTTCAGGTGGTGCCCAAGTTCATTCAGATATTTCTGACACCCCTGAGGATGAAATTTTGCCATGAGGGTGGAAGAAAGTAGCAAGTGAGATGTTACACTGTGAGCACATCAGAGCACTGAAAATCTGTTCCTTGCCTTCCATTCACGTTCAGATCCTACATAATTGATAAAATTCCTGGCTAGAGTTCTGTGGAACTGTTATTTCTGTATAGGGCCAGATGCACTGCTAACTGCTCATTGACATTAACACATTCTCATCTCTGAAATAAAAATGAACCCTGTTTTTAGCCCTCTTCACATGATCTCTTTCAATCTCCTGTTCTTAGGATTATAAAATTAAAATGCTTTTGTAGGAATCATCTGGTATTTCTGAGAGGTTGGGCAAATAGAAATATCTGCAAAGACAATAAAATTTTGCATTCTACCTTGTAGAGTGAGGAGCAGAAGGATCAAGGAAAGCAAATGTTAGCCTTATTTCTTGTGGCAACACAAATCATTTTGGTATTTATTTTTTTCCCACCTTTTGTCTCTTATAGGAGCCATGAGCTTTACATTTCATGCACAGTCATGGAATGTAATAGGATGATTTTCATGCAAGGACATAGTGTTGCCAGCTGAAAGTAGTTAGCAGTTTGTATTACAAATATATCTCCTAATTTTCTTTCCTATAGTTATAAAGCATCCTGTGATGACATTGAATTAAAATATCTGCATTCTGTGAGTAGTCACTTATGAAAAAGGGAACTTTTGTTATGTGGTTCTCAGGAGCAATCCAGATAGTCTGTGGATATAAAGGACAAAGATCCCTAAACTGCTTCTGAGTTTTTAAAAACACCACTGCACAAAATTCCTGATTTTGGAGGGGTGCTTCAATATGAAAATACTATTTAAGAAAAATGTACATATCAATAAATGTATAGTTTTAAAAGTCTATTGTATGGCCACTACCTTCTGCTCATTAGATAACTGTTCAGCAGGTGAAGGTTGTAAGTCAACAAGTCAGTTAAAAATAAAACTAAGGACAGTTTGTGCTAAGAATAGGAGAATTTTCAGACCTTTTTAGATGGCTTTTCTTCAGGTTGCATTTCCTCTATCTGGACAGTGGGTTTATGCAGCAGTGGACACTCTAATGGCTTTAACCTTATGATCTTTTTGCAACCTTGTCTTTCTACCTACAGATAGGAAAGGCACCACAGCGAGAGGTGGGCAGCTCACTCTTTGTGAATGGAGGCTCTGTTCAAAGTTACAGCTCAATTAGGGGGGATTAATCTGTGAAAGCAACAAGATCAGCAGATGTTTGTGGAGGAGAACCCAGAACCACTTTGTCTGCCGAGGCTTCTAAAACCATGCTGTGCATTTCCAAAATGTGAGGGGGGGTGGTGAGGAGGGAAGGAAGGATTCAGTAAAAAATAGTTTCTTTTCCTTTAAAGTGCCCAAGCACTAACATAATTATAAAAGGAAACAATGAGATTCTTAATATTCAGTGGCAACATAGAGGGAAAATGCAGAAGAGAACAGCCGAAAGAGTCTTTAATCAGGGCCCCTTACAAAGTCCCAGAAAAAGACACAAGAGGTCTGATGAGACACAGCTGCACTAATCCTTGTATTAAAAAAACAACCCCAATGTTCAGGGAAAAGGGGGTATGTTAATGAGGGATTGATAATGCAAGACACAGTTGGCTGGAGAAGATTAACACATTGAAGCAGCCACTACAACAAAGGGCCCAGCAAGGGACCGTGCAGCCACATCCTGCCAAGGGTTACACATGGCCCTCAGTCCCAGCAGGAATTGGGGTGTGGGCACAGGGACATGACTGTCCCTGGCTGTGGGGACAGTGAGACTTGTCCTGCTCCTGGGATGGAGCTGTGTGTCTGGGATGTGTCTTCCCAGGAAAATCCAGTGTGCAGCAGGAAAGCACTTCTGATAGAAAAGGAACCCAAACCATCATGTTCTTCTGAAACATTCTGACTGGAGCAACCCAACAGAATTCCTTTTCTGGGGAATGCTCAACCAGCTTTACCCTGGACATGCTGCTTTGGGTCCTGGGTAATCCCCACCTAGCAGCTGCAATATTAAAGAAGAAAATCCACATTCCTCCTCACAGAGAAGTTTTATGGGATGTTTTAGAGGGTTTTTTCCTTCCTGATTCCGAGCAATGCAGGGAGATCTATGGCACATCCCACACAAGCTGCTGTCCTGCCATTCTGCCATGCTGTAGGATGACTTGGATGGGTTCCAGCCGGGAGCACGAGCGACGCCATCGCGGCTCAGGCACCCCCAGGTGCTGTCCCCCCCAACCTGTGCTCCCCAGGGCTGCTCCTCACCCTGCCAGGGGCTCCTCCAGGGACACAGCTGAGCGAAGGAGGATTCCTGAGGTGGGATCAGCAGCCTGAGGGGATGGATGGATGGATGAATGG
>VZDJ01000516.1:710942-858304 GCA_008694505.1 Cyanoderma ruficeps | reverse complement strand
GATGGATGGGAGGATGGATGGATGGGGGATGGATGGATGGAAGGATGGATGGCCCTGGGATGTTTTCTTGCAAGGAGCATTGGGACCTTGTGCTTCCCTTCCTCCTCCTCATCCAACTCCTGCTTCCTGAGACCTGGGAGCAGGCTGGGATCCCCCTGCACACCTGGGCAAGCCTGGAGTCCAACCAAAGCAAGGCCAACTTTGACTTCTTTAAGCGATATACCAACACAGGTTGAACAACTGCTTCTTTCAGCATGGCTGACTTTGCCTTGTTTTTGCTCTGATTTACAGTTTAATTTGCTTTTGACACCTTCCTTTTCCAGCAGCACATTTTTGTTCATGAATAGCCACTACCTCCTGGCAGCATTCCATTGGATCCATGAATTAGTGCTGTTTCCTCTGTTGCTTTATAATTTGCAGGACACAAATCACAGGCAATTGCAAAGAGTTGGATCCTCTTTTCAGGAAAACTCAGGTACTGAGTTCCTATCTGTCTAGTTTTCTAAATAAACTGACTTCTGAAATTCCCATATGCTTCATGGGACATTTTCTATGTTCACCAAGAAATAGCTTAATGTAGAAAACAGGGAGTTTGGGGCACTGGGATTGCTACAACCACAAGTGACCTAAGGCTTCCTGACAAATATCAGGTGGTGACATTTGTTCTCAAGCACGCAGCAGGGAAGATGTGATATTGGCACTGGGTACGTTTTTAACACTCTTCACATTTCCAGAGCAGTTAGAAGCTGTCTGGAGAATTTCTGGCAAACTTTCCTTGAAAACTACCCATGTGGAGCAGCACTTTCCTAATTGGCTATAATAACCACCTCCTGATTAACTTCTCAGGGACACACATAAGGAGGAATTCCAGAGTATCTTGCAACGAGACTGGCAGGATTTTGCCTGGCGTGCATTAACCCTTCCTCACAATTTTTTAAAATATACTATCTAACCAGGAAACATTTAGAACTCTTTGTGCCTCTTCTAAATCAGTGATTGTAAATATAAAGTTATTTGTGCTGCTCTCCTAAACAATGAATTTATTTTGCAAAACATGCTTTTAAATTCACATGGACCTGGACATCAGGATGTTTAATTATCTTTGTCTTTTGAGTGTTTTAATTTCTCTTAAAAAAAAGTTTTAAATATTGTCATTCTAAGTATTTTGAAATCTGCACCAGTAAATTCCATCATTGGTAGCTGCTGTCAGCTACCAATCTCTAACATTAAGAATTAATTTTAACTCAGCTTGTTTCTAACCTAGTGAAAGTCATTTCCAAACTTCAGTGAGGGAGAGCGTTGCTTCTGCCAAAAATGTCTTTGCTATCTCTGGTGTATTTATGCCTGTAGACATGCATTGAAATCACAGTCATCCCTGCAAGGCTGACCGCCCCAAGAAATGCTTTTACAAGATTGTTTTTGGAAGGCACTCAAGGCATTGACTCAGGTGGATTTTCTTAATTCTGTGTTTTCATCTCTTCCTGCTCTGTGCTGTGCTGGCTCTGCTTGTTTGCCTTTCTGCACAGTGTCACTTGTTCCTGTTGGAAAACAATTAAAGAATCAGAATATACCTGGAGCATCCTCTGAAGCTGGTTTGCATTACTGCACGTGTGAAAATCTGTTTTTAGTTGAAGTGGCACTGGATGGTTGCTCTGACTTCAGTGTGGTCGCAGCAAGGACCTCTGGAGTGCTCTGGTCCAGCCTCCTGCTTGAAGGGGCCTGTCACAGCCACTTCATGAGGTCAAGCACAGCTTCATCCAGCCTGCAGCTCTCAAACAGCCACCCATCAATATTCAGCCTCTGAACAACCTGTTCCAGTGCTGTTCATCCACATCCTTCAGGAGAGATGATCTGGTGTTCATTACACAACTCATTTCCAGAACGAGATGCTTGCTCAGACCAACACTCAGAACTTCTAAGAAAAACCTCGGGAATTTCAGAATTCCAGAAAGAAAAGTATTTTGGTAGGTCTAGATTTCTTTCCTTACAAGCTGAAGATGTCATTCCTGAAGTCCTGACTATGAGCAAAGCACTGGAATTTTAGAAGTCTGAGCATGAATATTTGATCACCAAATGTTATGTGTGAGCACATGTTTGTCGGAACACAGACTCACTGCATATATTGGTGTGCTAAGGCTGGTTTGCAACATTTAGCGTTTAGTCAGAAACTTGTATTTTTACTGAGCTTTAACAAACAGAAATTAATGGAAACTTTATGGGAATTCTTTCAGGGAGGCAGACACAAAAATGTGAATCCAAATGAGTTTCTTTCTGTGCACCGATTAATCTTTTGTAATGACAGGAATGCTCAAGGTCAGCCTGCTGGTGTAAGGCGTGGAAACACAAATTTGTTGATCCCCAGTAATAACCTTAGAATAAGGAGTTCAGGAGAACAGAAAGAGCTGGATTTATGGTGTGACAGCCATGCTTCCAACAAACCCACCCCGGCCTTCATTCCCTGTTAATGAACACAGCTACGTCTAATGGAGCCATGGTGGACAGCAGTGGTGTTTAAAAAGCAATCAGATCAACTAATGCTTTCATTAGAATAATGATAACTGCATCAAAGGGCCACAGTGCTCAGCAAAACACTTCCTGCAGTGCATAAACAGCACCACCACAGGAGATGTTTATTGCTTTAGACATGCTCCCTTTGATGTATTTATCAGTTAAACGTATTAGTTCTGCTCCGCAGCTGTGTGCAGAAATAGCACAGAGGAAGACCATATTCCACTTGTGCTATACATAGCATCACAACCTCTGAGCACCAGGATCAATACAGAAAATTCAGTCAAAAGAGTTGAGCAAATTTAGAGTCAACAGTGTGGATGTTGACAACTCATGGCAGCGCTGAAACTCCAGCTGCCTTCATGGGACATTTTTATCTCAGCTAGAAGGAACACAGATTCCAACAACATCTCATGATTCAAGGAAGTTTCTTCTTAGAGGAAGTATTGCCTATCATTAGGTCATGTCCTTAGATGGGCGAATGCTACGCCTCACTTTGTGCATGTTGTTGTGTGTGTGTGTTTACTTTGCTCAAAAGTTATTATTTCTTCTCCCTGGGTTTTATTCCTGTGATTTAGGTAATTACGTGGTGAATTATGGTGCATTAGGTTCAGCTGAGATGAGTTCTCTTGGAGGCTGTTAGTACACAGTGTTCATTTGTCTACATCCATAATTGCAGGTGTTGATGTCTGAATTTATTTTAGCTACTGAGAGAAAAGAACGCTTTTTTCCTGAAAAGAGCTATGTTTGTTTATAAAAATAATTTAAATATAATTCCAGCCCACAGACCATCTAACTTGAAACTCTCCTGTTCTGTGGCTGTTGTTGCTGCCTTTTCTCAGTGCTGTGCAATTCAGATGTGGAGCATAGGAGGCCAACTGCTGGATTATCACCATGCCTGACAATGTGTACTGGGTTTTGCATCACTTTTGGGCTTTTTTCCTTTCATTGCAGAACTACGAAGGATACAGAGTGATAATTATATGTGTGTGTAATTTTGCGTTAATTCACGCAACACAACAGATAGATCCAAACAGCCTTGTTTAGGTTAAGGTTTGTTAATATGGGATAATAATAGAAGTTAAGATTTTGTTGTATGTCAGGAGCATATTGAACAAATACATTATGAAAGTACTTATTTAATAATTTAATTTGTTTTCTTGCAAACTAAAATGCAAATTTTGGTTTGTTGGATATTTCACCCAACACTTGAAGATGTAGGAATTCATGGATGCTGGAACTTGGTTTTCCAGAGCAACTAAACACAAATTTACTGTGGAATACAGCAATTAACTCATCTCCTGCAGTGGAGATTTCTCCATGTGCTGCCTCTCATTGAAATAAACACTAGAGCTGGACCTTGCTGGTGTGGATCCCCAGGAACACAAAATCAGCAGTGACTTCCAGCTCCTTGTGCCTTTGTGCCCAGGAGTGAGGGGATGTTTGAAACATCTGTCTGTCACAGAGTTTGCTCCTGAAGACACCTCAATGGTGTCACAACAAAGTGTTGTGACAGCACCAATTAATGAGAAATGAATCATTTGCATTATTTAGAAATAGTTGTAAGTATTAAAACATTGCATCCTGTAAAGGGCATTCCTTGTGCCAGGGTTCAGGGATGTAGGGAACTCGACACTTGCGCCGTGTCATTGCTGACATGCAGAGTGCCATCATTTTAGCCAAGCCAACAAATGCTCATCCAGGAATGAAATATATGGCAGATAAGTCACCGATTGCCCAAGATGGGAGAAATTCCTTCATCTTACCCTTTCCAAATAGATTTTTTTTTGTGTTTGAACTTTTAGTTTAATTTTTAAATGTGTTAATCTCTAAGTAATTACTAGCTAATACTGATAATTGAGTGTGGCTCTTAAAGTAATATATTGTTGATCTTTTATTTATAACTAATCAGAAACTTAATTATTTATTGGTTACATTTCATGTCACATTTAATAGGGTAATGTCTGAGCATAGGAGGCTTCCCTTAATTACATGGGAAATCTTCTTTAAAGGCAAGTAGCTTGATCAGTCCATTTCTTGTAAGCTATTATTTTAGTCGTACATTAAACAAAAAGAATCCAGGAGAGAGATTGTCTTCTGAAATCTCTGATTTTTATAAGGTCAGGAAAATGGATCTCAGTTAATTGCCTGTCATTTTCCTAAGCCAATTAGTGTGATTGTTTGTATACAAATATTCCTTATTTGCACGTTGATTTGGGCTTCCTTAATGCCAAAATACAAAATGTTATATGCATATGAATTGCTAAATTTCATCATGTCTGTCACAAATAAATCTGGGTTTATATAAAGACATCCTCACTATTTGCCTGTTGTTGCTCAGTAGTGTTGATCTTAGTATTTTTTTAAAAACTCACCTCCAAAGAAAGTACACACTATAAAAACCTGGAAAACTCAGAAGTTAAATACAAATTTCCAGACTTTACTTGGACATCAGGGAAAAAAAAAAAAACAACCAAACAAACAACAGATTGAAAGCTTTGGATTCCTCAAGAATCCAGTGTTTCTTTGAACTGAGGAACCTCATGACTTGTTTTGTTGGCTTTTTTTCCCCTTTCTGGCTTCATTTCACAGGACACCTGTATTTCTGTATTGCTCCCAAACTGCTGTAAGATGTTTTTTAGATGCCTGCCTGCATTAAATCAGTTCTATATGCTACTGTAAGTGTGGCTGGATTTCATCTGCCAGGAGAGAAACCTGGTTGGTTTTCTGATTCAGCTCCTCTGCTTTTTCAGGTGTCTTGTCTCGTGTCCTTTAGAATAAAGCTGTTAAGTGAAACCCTGGAAAAACACCAGGCTCCCTCTGCTGAGACAGTGGCTTTAACATTTGATGAGTTTCCAGAGGCAAAAGGCAGGTGTAAAAAGGAGAGGTTTTCACGGGAGACAGTGCTCTGCTCCTCCAGGATGAGGATGGCACTGGATGTTCTCTGCTGGGAGGAGCACAGGCTGGGCTCCTGGCCATGGCCACCACGGTGGTCATGGGGGAAGTGACCATGGGGAGAATTGTGGGGTCACTGCACTCCTGAAAGAGGAAATTTCCTCCTGACATGGGCACAGTGATGGATCCTTCACAATGACTGAGGGTGGAAATTCTGCAGGAGTTACCAGAGAGCTCCCAAACCTGAGACAGGAGCCTGGCCAGGGGCTCGTGGTGACTCCAGAGGTCACAGGAGAGGCCCCAGGAAAGCAGGCACAGCTCTGTGACAGTGACAGGGCAGGGGGATCTGCTGGGACATGGAATTTCAGACATTGCCTGGGGGTTACAGGGGGCAAGGGGAAAAAATGAAGCTTGGAGTACATTAGGAGACAGATCTAAATGGAGGTTTCTACTTGAAAAGCTTGATGTTGGAGGGTCAGGACCTGTATATATCTCCCAGTTACCTGGAAAAAGCAGCCTGTTACCTTGTTTTAATTGGAAAGTGGCCCTAGCTTTGAATTCACATCACTCCTGGAAGTAAGATCTGATCCAGATTAGTATCAGAGTGTTCTAAAGCTGCCTAAGAGCTCAAATCTCATTTAGAGATTGCCTTCATGTTCTCCCAAAAATGTCATATCACTCAATTGTTATGGTTTTTTCCCAGGTGCTGGAGACTATAAAATACACTAGATGTCTTTTCAGTAATGTGAAGAGTGATTTTTTTTTCCTCAAGATTATACTGCACAGGGAAAACATTCAAGCTGAAAAGAATTTTTAGTAGTAGTACATGAGTCTGCCACAAATAGGATGAAGGAAAATAAAACAAAATGGATTTATAAACGTAAAAGCACTGTCAGGTTTTTAAAATGCTGCTGGGTTTAAAGTTGTATGGGGCTTTTTCTTAGTTCTTCTTGGTCCTGGTGCTTTGTGTTCCTGACAGTGTCCCAATGAACAGGGAGGGCTGGAGATGTGCTCCACACCCCCGTGCTGCTCCTGGGGGATAAATGGGAGCGACTCCCACAGGTTTGTGTGCAGGAACTCGGCTTGCCTTGGCTGTAAAAGACAGCAGCAATGCCCAGCCCCAGCTGAGGATGTGGAAGGTGCTCTAGTTGCATGAACAATATGGAAAAAACTGGCCAAATGCATTTCCTGTGGGCAGGTTTCCTGAGCTTCCCAGCTCTGGATGGTGTAAGGGGTGAACAAACCCAGGACATGAGCTGCAAACATCTTTTATTGTTAATAATAATAGTTGTAATAATAGTAGTGAAAATAGAAATAATAACAGTAGTAGTAGTAGTAATAAAGCAGATGGTAGGAGGTTGGTAAGAACAGAAAAGCTGGGCTTGGAGCAGGACAGATCAGTCACTGCCACTGAAATACAGGTTGAGTGGGTTTAGTTCTGGTTTTAGGGCTGAAACTTTAGGAACACCCATCTAGCTGTGTGTGCCAGCCTCTCTGGCAGGGTGGGAGATGCAGCACTGTCCTGGATGTGTCACAGCCCCCTGACCAGCCCTTGGCCAAGCTGCTCTGGTCCTGCTGTGCTCCCTGGCTAACCCACATGGAGCAGCACATGGAGCTCTTTGAAGGCTTCTAAAGCAGCTGGATTTGTCTTTTCTCACGTAGAGCTCTGTCCTGTCCCTCCCTGGCCAGCCCTGCAGTTTCCCCCAGAGAGGATGAAACTGAGCCCTGCCAGGCATCCCTGCCCTCCCAGCCAGACCCCTTGGGCTTTATTCATCCCCTGCCTGGATATGAAACCCTTCAGGGGGAGAGGGGCTCCTCTGTTCGTAGCTCTGATAGAGCCAGAGCTCTCTGCAGAAGCTGCTTCAGAGGTTTTGTTCCCCTTCCCCTCGTGTTTTGCAGCATGATCTCTGCTGTCCCTGCACAGCTTCAGCCAGGAACTCTCACCTCTCTCTGCTACTGGCACTTGAAGCTCTCAGCAACACTTGGAAATTAAACAATCCTGAATCACAGCATCTCCCACCCTTCAGTGCCTTGAGGCAGCTGGGAGCCACAGTGCTCATTGCCTCAGCTGTGTGCAAGTGGGAGAATTCAAACTGCTAATCAAAGGCAATCGTTAAGGACAATGATTAAAACTGGTTTAATAAATAACATTATATTATCCTCTTTAGCAGAGCAACCAAGTCATCACATTAATCTTTGGAGGCTGGAGGGGGGTAGCACCATTCCTTGGAAGTGCACTTCTGGTGGGGATTCCTGTGTTTTCTTGGACTTTTTTGGTTATTTGATTTTTTGGGGCTTGTTTTGTCTGGGTTTTCTTATAAATCTGAATAGAAATCTGTGTGATTTTAAACCAGGTTAGTACTAAGTTATTCCACAAAGCAGATGCACTGATTTCCAGTAAGTGAAATGTTTCTGAGCTTATAAAATGTCCTGTCTCCTGAAAAACCCTCTAGCTGCTTCCCAGCTTGTCAGCAAGGGCTGTGTCAAACCTGTTTCTGTTCAATGTGTGCTTGCAGAAAATGCTTTTTGACTTTCAGAAGGCAGCTGGAGCTCAGCCCTTCCGGATTGGTGTTTGGTGATGTTGAGGGTGCCCCAGCCCTGCCTCTCCTTGGCTGGGGCACCCTCAAGAGTGTTGCTGCTGTGCTGAACCCAGGGTGAGCCCTCCTGAGCCTCTCCAGAACCACAGAGGAGGAGAAGCACCCCCTCATCACCTCCACACCCAGCCACAGATCACTTTTTCTCCCTGCTCTGGCTGGAGATTTAGTTTTAGCTTAAAGGGAACGGAGCTGATGTTAATGAGAATACATTGTCTTGATTTGCATATTAGATGAGATAAATATTGAGTTAATTTATACCTGAGGTGGTTTTTATTGCAGTTTACATGTTCTATAGTTCTATTCAACATATTTTACACACTGACTGGGTGCAGTTTAGAGGACTAATGTGAAAATATATAATTTTGATGGTGAAAACAAAAGGAGGACTGTTTCTGTTAGTTATATTGGGTTTGAAAATGTTAATAATTCAAAAGGCTTTATACTCCTACCCTCCTACTCTGTGAAGATAGGAGCAGCTGTGAGTAAGGCCTTACACCCAGTGTGCAAGCTGGGAGTGCAGAACCCTCCTCCCAGCTGCACCCCTGGCAGTCATGGGTGTTCCTTTTCCCCACGGCTCCCACCAAATGCAAAGAAATTCAGAGATTTTCTGGTGACCTGTGTTTCTCCTTTTGCCTGGAAGGGATTGCAGGAGCAAAATGTGGGCTTGGAAATAAAACCACAAAACCTTAAATAGTTTGAAGCATTTCTTGAAAGATAAATCAGAGGGAGGTCCAAGATCTGAACCACCAAAACGGGGCTTTGTGGGTTGCACAGGATGACTCATGAGGGTAGGACATGTTGTACTGCAAACATCCGTTTGGGAAGACAAAGTACTCCTGTAGAGTACTTAATTTATTTCCAATAATGCAGACATAGAGGGTTTGAAAGAACCCAAAGAGTTTGNATATAATAGAGGGGGAAAGATATATATATGTATATATATATATAAAAGAACTGAAATTTTCAGCTGTTTTGCAAAATGCTGGGCTTTTTCTTACACTCTTTGGCTTTTCTGCCTGTCCACTATGGTAAACGTTTGAAGGGCCAAGCCTGTTGTCCAAGGCCTGTCATTATTAAAAATGCTGTGTTCTGGAGCACAGCAGCACTGGGCATCCTATTATGTATTTTATAGTACCAGTTCAGTCTGCTGTGGGAAACAGCCTCAGTGGCAATTTGGGATTAGAATTGTGGAAAATGCATGTATCTCTTTAGGTCAGCCTCACTCCATTCCCTCTGTTTGCTTATTGGTGCCCAGATCTGAGCACAGAGTCACCAAGGCTGGAAGAGACCTTCAAGATCCCTCAGTGCAAGCATCAGCCCAGCAGGGCCACGGTCACCCCAAATCCACGTCCCCATGGCCACAGCCAGTCCCCCCTTGGACACTCCCAGAGATGGTGACTCCATCCCTCCCTGGCAGTTTACCTTCATGGAGTTCACACAATATTCTGGGTCGGATCATCGGGCCCAGCTCTAGTGAATGGCACAGCCAGGGATCCAGGCCACATCACTGGCCTTGCCAGCACCACCTGGGCTCATCGCAGGGCCTGAGCTTTCCTTCAGGGGGAAAACAGCCCAGATCTGCCAAGTGCTGGGCAAGGGCAGCACTGGGATTGCTGCTCCTGCTCTTTGTGTCACTCTTTGTCACCTGTCCCTGGGAGCTGCTCTGCATCCTCTGTTGGACCTCCACTGCTGCTCCTCACTCTGTATTTGTGCATTAATTGGTGCCAGGTGCAGCACTTTGAACCTCTCCTGAATTCTGTTACACTTTTTTTCTGGCTGTTTCTCCCTTTTTTAGGGTATTTCTGTGAGCTTCCCACACAGGGCACCTGCTATCCTAGCCAGGTGTGCAAATGTAATCTCAATTGGTTTTGTTCTCAGCTGTCCTGAGGGCCACTTGTCCACCAGCATCTCCATGAAAACTCTAACTGGGGATTTCCATACTCTGAGAGCCTTGTTCTGAACCAAGGGAACATCTTAGTGCTCAGGGAAGGGTTGTGTCTCATTACAAAGTTGATATTGGTGGCACCTCTGTGTCACTGAGGGGGATTTCTTAAATATTTTGGGACTGAATACACCAGAAAAGAAATGGAATATTTTCTGTGTTCAGGTCTCATTAGTATAACTACAATAAGCTATACTTTAACTACATCTTATGATATTCCTGCTGTAAAATCAAGAAATTGTACACAATTAATTTGAAAAGCATTATTTCTTTAGCAAGAAGCTCTCAGGAAGACAACCTGTCTCCTCCAAAACATCAACCGACACAAAGAATGCTTCCTCATCTTAAAGCTGATGAGACAGTGTGGGCACACGATATTTTTAATATTTGTCATTATTTAATTTTATCTTCTAGAATTTTTCTTAGTGTCTTTACATAAACAACCTCAGAGAAATACAACAAAACCTTCATTAAAGGTGAAAGTTTAACTTTGAAATTAATGGAACATTAGACTTGGTGCTCTTTTTACCCTCAACTTCCACTGGAAAAATGCCTGCCATTCTTTCAGAGCTGCCACTGGAACTGAGCAATCAGTCATTCATAAACACCTACTGAACTAAGCTTTAGGGGATGTGATTGGGGAATAATAGAACTGATAGATCTTGCAGAAATATTTAAGTTTCTTCCAATTCAGCTGCAGGATAAGATGCCACATCCTCTCAGAGACCCCTCTGTCCTCGGTGCTCTCCCAAGGGATCATTTTCCAGCTCCATGAGAATGCTGAAGCAGTTTCTGTGTCCTCCCAACTTTTGGAAGAGAAGGAGGAGACGATGTTTTGTACTTTCTCCCTTTACTACCACAGGAGCAGATAAAAATTAACCTGTCTGAACTCTGTAATAGCAGAAGCTGTCATTGTATGCTTGTGCAAAGAATAATTTAAGAGGATGCTTATGGAGCCTTTACAGAAAGGGAAAAATATTTCCAAGTCTCAGCAAAATCTTTAAAAACAAATACATCTGCATTTGGGATGATTCAGAGGATAGCACAGGAAATAAATCAGGTGTAAAGGCTATAACAAGCATCATAAAAGATTCAGAAAGGTATTGAATTGGTCTGGATGAAAAGAAAACAAACATAAATCACGAGGCTTCAATTAATGTTGTGTCAGGTTTGTTTCGGGGTTGGTTTTTTCCTGGTTAATAATGTTCCCTGAAAAGAGCATCCAGTTAAGAGGGGACAGGGGATTTTTCCCGGCTCCAGCGCAGATGTCACAGATGTCACAGGCTGGCAGGGACAGCTGAGAGCGATGACACACAGCCTGCTAATGTCTTTATGCTGCTTTTATGGAGCTCCCTGGTCCCTCATGCACTTTCTCTTCTCCAGCACAACTGGCTTTAAACTCACCCCTGCAGCCCTCCAGTTATGCTGCAGCTCAGTCCAGCAAGGGGGAATTCAGTGTGAAAAATGTATATATTGCTAGAGTTGTGTATGTGTTATTATCAGCTTTTAGGAGCAGTTCAGATATATTTTTAATTTTAAAATCAAACAAAGTGTGGATCTCACTGGCCAGATTGTTACCCTGCTGTTGGTTCTTTTTGCACCAAATGGAAAAACAATAATTTTACTTTTATGCTTTTGAACTTTGTGATTATCAGTGCAAATACTTTTCTGTGATTTGGCAAAGTGTCCTAAAATCTACTTGGGTTTTAACTGAAATTTGAAAAAAGTGATAAAGTAGATTTTGTTTTTTTAAAGTAATTTCCAAACTGGATTTCCAGAAAGCATGTTACATCTTTATAGCTATGTATTGCTTTAAGAGAATGATGTATGCCAATGTATTCCTCAAAAATAATAATAATAAAAACGACCAAGCTTTGAATTTGATGAAACCTGATTGTTAAATTAAAAGCCATTGAATACAAAAAGAATAGCAAGAGAATCAGAGTGGTGGCAGGTTATAAAGTGAAACAGTCATTGAGTAAGGCTCATTTAGAATGATTTTATTAAATTTTAAAGGAATTAACAGATCATATATTAATTATCTCCATAAACTGAAATATGAGCTAAAAGCACAGAAAGTGGCAGTGGACTAGTGATTGCCTTTGCTTTTTGTCTATAACAAAGCCAAGCTTAAAAAAACTTCTGTAGATTTTCTCTTAAAAATTAATTCCCAGGAGATTAAAGCAAGTTGCAGTGAGGCAGAGCCAGCTACTTTTGTGTAATTTTCTGTGAGCAGCCCAGCTCGTCTGCGTGCAGAGCAATGAATCCAACCACTGCCCAGGCAGGTCCAGAACAGCTCCCTTTGTTTATTGCCCATTCCTCGGGAAGGTTGATAATTGCAGTGTTTACACTGAACTTTTAATTAAGATGTCTTTGATTCCCCAGATTTCTGTTCAATGTCTTTGTGCCTCCTGAACCATGCCCGCTACCGAAATAGTTCTTAGGCTTTGTCACTGCTCTTGAAACTTAATATTTCTACTTTTGTTTCTTTATAAACATCTGAGTGCCTGAGGCAGCAGATGAGGAAAAGCTGGCACAGTAATCTCCCTCAAAGTTCTCTCATTGCTGTGTCTTTTTCACATTTTCAAAATTCAGAGATGAAAAGATCCCTCTCAGCCAGGAGAATAAAAAACTGTCCTTCCTTATTAACCTCTTGAATGAAGAGATACAGTTCTAGGGAACACAAGGAAACAAAAAAGAGGGAGAGAAGAGGAGAGAGGAGAGGAGANAGGAGAGGAGAGGAGAGGAGAGGAGATACAGCCCTTTGGTTCTGGACAGTTGTTCACGAGATATCTTTTTATGAGCGCAAGGAGTTGGATCCTGAAATACATTTTCTCCTGGCTGTAACTGGGCAGGAGTTTGCTTTGGCAAGAGACAAGGACAAAAAACAAAAGGCAAAAGAAAACAAACAGAGTGTTTGCCTGTGGCTTGAGGAAGGAGGATAATGCACAATCCAGGACTTGGACAGGAGAGTGAAGGTGTTGGGAGCACTGTGTATAAAGATATGGCTATCACAAGATATGGTACAAAAGCAGAAAGCAGGGAATCAATATTTTATATTAAAAAGGAGGGAGGGATTGGCTGGCCAGGTGTTGTTAAAGAACAAACCCTGAAGGAACTGGAGGGGACAGTCGTGCACAAAACAAAGAAAAGCAGTTCAGAGTAGACTGATCTGATCTCTAAGGTGAGGCAGAAACTTTCTGGATGTGAACTTCTGGTGTGACAGAGATCTGAGGAGCTGATTTGGCTGGGGGAGAATGCTCCTTCAGCTGATCAGATCTGAATGGTGAATTCAGACATGGGGAGCCAGGGAGAGCTCTGGATGAAAGGAGAGCAGACACAGAGTTCTTAAAATAAAGGGCTTGGGATCCCAAAGTCCTTCCTTCATTGGTGTGAACACAAGGTGGGAACACAACAGAGAAGTTTGCCGATGCTAAAGTTGAAATCAGCAGCAGAGAGGAGAATGGGAGAATTGTGTAGGAGTGATTTGTCTGGGGAGTAAAAGAACTGCTGGGATCACATTAATGACATGAAATGCAGGGCTCTGTGGTGTAACAGGAGAATTCCTGCCCTGCGTGGGAGGGCACTGGGGCAGTGAGGAGATGAAACATCTGGGTGCGTTTGTGAGGTACAGGGTGGCTGTGGCTGGGAGAAAGGAATGTCAGATCCTGCCTTGGATGGGGTAGGGTGATCAGGGGAGAGGATGGGTACTCTTGGAAAAGGCACTGATGAGATGCCACTAGGAGTGATACATAAAATATCCTGTTTGATATTCAGAAAGTGCCTTGATCCAGGGAAAGCAATGCCTGTTGGAAAGAGGAAAGGTGCCCCAAGCAATCCTTTAGCTCAGACAAAGGATTGCCCTTTGGGCTCTGCAGCACACATGAGAGCCGGCCGTGATTTCTGGGAATGGGTCTTAGAGGAGAAGTTAGGCCTGGGACGTTCTGGGTGGGGCTGGATTCCTGCTGGAGCCCTGCAGGAGAGGGAGTGGGCTGGTGGAGCTGGGGGTACTCCAGGTGAGCTGGCCTGTGATACCAGAGCCCGGGATGGATGCTTTACACCTGCTGAAATCAAAATAAAAGGTGGAGCAAATAAAACAATACTAAATGTTACAGTTACACCATGAATTGGAGGGATATTTCCATTTTCCAGGCAAATATATTGTGTCTGGTTACAGCAATCTTGGCAAAACTCATGGGCAGGGAAGTTCACAAATTCCACAGTGGTCACATCTGGCTCAGGCAGGGACCAAAGCTGAAAGATTTCCAGTGCTGTTCCTTTCTCCAGAACTTCTACCCCCACAAAGGATCAAAGCTATCTGAGCTATCTGAATTTAAATGAGTTATCTACTTTTTGTTGTCTTGTTTTATTTTTCTTTTCTTCTACAGGAGGAGTTGGTATTTTTTAAAGATTTTTGTGTTCCTTAATTGCCACTGAATTTGTCATGCTGCCAGTTGCAACCAGAGACAAAAATGTCTGGATGAAGGAAATGCAGTGAAAAGAGTAAGTGTGCATACTGAAGGCAGTTAAATAAAAGTTGTCTAAAAAAGAAAATATTCCCTTTGTTTGCCAGGCTTACTAAGCTCTAGGAGCTTTTACTGAGATTTTAAAATCATTATAAGTATTGTTGTCATTGTTACCATTATTGTTGTAAACAATTCCAGGGTCCTCTATTGAAAGTTAAATTTTCCTGCCAGTTCTGGTGATAAAACACACTTCTTTTCATGTGCTCCCCAAAGCCTTGTGCCATGGCTTTCCTAATGCAGCACAGTGGGAGAGCAGCCTGGGGATTTACTCATCATGTTTAATGTCAGGAGAAGTATTTCCTTTAGGTCTCCAGTCACTGGCAGCAACAAAGCACAAGGAAGGAGCTCTGCAGCTCCTCTCCTCTCTGTGACATCTGCAGCAGACAAAATTCGAAAGCCCTCAATTCCCAGGCATGAACGAGCTATAAAAACAATGTGTCAGAAATGAAAATTGTTCCATCATAATTTTTCACAGTTCTTTTTGACAAAAGCCAAACAAGTCTCATGAATACACATTTCCTATAACCTTATACATTATGCATCAGGCCATAGTGGGAGGGTTGGGAATTAATTGTCCCTCGTAAGGGCCTTTGAAAGTGCTCTGTTGGTAAATAACCCAAGCCCTAGGAGTAGTAGGTACTTTTTTTTTACATCTTATATTATCTGTGAGTAAGGGCAGACACACACTTCAGCACTTTATCTTCTGATAAATCTTCAGATCCAACAATAGCTGAGTACTTTGGATCTTCTAGCATAAGCTATAATTTCACCCTCCCCAAAATTATTCTGAGAAGTCAGAAACTCCCAGCAGAGGCTGTGCCACCAAATGGTGCCAGAGGTGTGGTAAGAACAAGTGTTAAGCCGTGCTAAGTGTGGTGACTCGTTCCTCATGTCCCATGGAATTTTCAGATGGCAAGGGGCCAAACCTGGATTTCCAGTATTTTACTGCCTGGTTGCTGGGCCAGGGCTCTGAGTGGGAGCTTTGTAAACCTCTGTGTTCATCAGCACTGGGCTGGCATTTCTTGGAAAGAACTCCTATTTATCTTCCGTGCATAAGCTGGGCTCTGTCTGTAAACACCAACAACAATACCAGGGGGGTGAACAATTTCTAGAAGCAGGAAATGGGTGAGGACAGAGCGTGGCTCCAGTGCTGTACTTCCCATCCAGAGGGTGTAAAATTCCAGGGTAAGGATCAATGAGGAAATGCAGGAAATTCCCCATCATTGTTGGTCAATGAAGATTTATGGTGTTTGCCTCGGCAATAATTTACTGATTGGTGCTGCCTGACTAATGCAGACACGAGGCAGCTGAGGGCTCCAGTTCATTGAAATGATAGGGCAGTTTGCAACTGCTTTTAGGTGTCACTGATAATTTATTCATGTGATTATGATTTAACTTTTCCCTGGCTGTTGCTCCCCCGGTGGGAGCTCGGAACATTACAGAAGTGAGTGGATAAATTAGCTGCAGACAAACAACATATGTTTGTATCTGCTCTATAGCCAGACAAGTATTTTTAGTGAAACCCCATCCAACTTGTTGATCTCTGTTTGGCTGAGGAAAACGCTTAAGCCCTTTAAATCAGGAGCTACTTTTGCCTATGCAGCTGTTGGATATGAACTGTAATGGGGCTGTAAAGTGGCTGGGAGTCCCAAGACGCTTCCATAACTGCTAAAAATGGTTCATGAAATACAAGTGCAATGCTTCAAACACAGGGAAAGCCTTGCTCAAATGAGTATGGACAGAGCTGCTCTGCCTGAGGAGCAGTGCCCACAGCAGAGCAGGGATAAACAGATTCTGGCTCCAAGTAACTGCAGCCATTTCCCTAAGAGTGAACTCAGCCCTCACAGCAAATGCTGCCAGCTTTAAATATGATCAAAGTCTTGCATTTATTTTTTTCTCTTCACATTTCTATAGCTTTAAAGCAGAAATGTAACCCGTGCACCAAAGAAAATTGGATCCAAGATGAACGTCCACCTTTGTTGCTTGTGAGGCAGCGCTGCAGCTTTCCAGAGAGCTGCTCTGCTGAGTGTGCAGTGCCAGAGCTGTCAAAAGCATCCAGGAAAGCTCACAGGATGACTCCTGAACTTGCTGTGGTAGGGGAGGCTGCAGAGATTTAACTGAGGGTGTGAAAAGGGGAGCAGTGATGACTTTCCCAGCAGCTCTCTGATGTGGCAGGAGCATAACCAGCTCCTTTATTTATCCTTGGCAAGGGTACTTGGCCTGCCACTGCAGATTTTTTATTTTGGGAGAGCATGTGTGTGTCAGATATAGAAAGCTCATTCTTTTATCCATGGAGGACAAGGGAAGGAGAAGTGCAGCAGGTTGATGTTCTGCAGGCAGACCACAAGAAGCAATAACTGGGGCATGTGAGTGCAGGCAGGCTCGCTCCCCTGCCCACAGGAACAGGGAGTGCTGATAAAAGGGATTGCACAAGAAAAGAGCATCTGAGCTTTGTCAGGCAAAGCCTCCGCTTGATTTATGTGGAGTGATTTGGTACTGGAACAATGCAAAAACTGGGCAGATTTTGAGGTCTTGCAGTGACCCAGGTGATGAATGCAGGTAGGGGAGGGACCAGTGAGAACACAGACATGTGCCAGTGCCAACCTGAGATTAAAAGTGTATGATTTTTAATGGTTTTTAACAGGGTCTGTTAGTGCCTGGTGCTATCACTTATCTGGTCTGAAATTAGACATCCCCATTTTTAAATGGCAGACATTTGACTTATTTGTATAGGTGGTTTGAAACAAAACAATTCTAAGAGGTTTTGATTTTATGGGAATGTGTCTGTTGCAGTATGATAATCACGGAGCACTAAAATGTGCCTCACAAAACAGCTGCCTCTTACATGGTATGCTGTCATTTCTTTAAAACTCTGGTTTCAGTCTCTGAAAAACTGGTGACTTTAGTTGTCAGTAACATTAATGACAAATTCAGCCAATCCCATTAACTCAATGAGTGAGATATAGTAGCACATATCTGTACCGTAAGTTAAAATTTTTGTGAAATTCTTCACATTTTTCACAATTTCAGATGGAATGATTGCTTCCTACGTGAAGCAGAAAGGCAGGCCGAGGGCTCAAAAATGAATTCCTATAATTCTCTGTGGTTTTCCTTTTAATATGAGTAATGAGTTCAATGTTTGGAAAAGTTCTTAAAAATATTTAGAGAAGTATCTGGCTTCTTAAACCTCTTCATCAGGCTATTTACAAGGACACTGCATGGAATCCCAGTCCTTAAATTGAAGTGTTTCTGAGAAAGGAGCACCATATTCTATGCAAGCTTAACGTCTCTATTTAGCAGTGTCATGTTGGATAGCCCAAAAATCTAATTTTTTCTGCTTTATTTCAATAATCTTTCAAAATGCAGAGAAAGTTGTCACATTTATGGCTCCATTCTGTAGGAAATTGTTGGTTCCATTAAGAGGCTGCGGGACTCAAACGTTTTATTTAAAGCTGTAAGACTGAGTTTGTGATGGCAACAAGAACTTAATCACTTTTCAGTGCTATTCACTGTCCAATGAATAAGATTTTCCATTATATTTTCTGATTTTTTAAATGCTTTCAACTTAATTACAGTAAAGCAAAGCAAATCAAGTAACCCTGGATATGAACTGATCTTTCCTGCATTGTGTCTTTGCATTTGTGTTGGAGAAATTCCTAATGACAGGACAGGGGCAGATCTGCAAACACACATGGAGTTCTTACTGCAGAGGTGGGGTTTTGAAAATCCTGACATTTTCCTGTCTGAATCCACAGCAGTTACTGCAATCTGTGTTATTGGTCTTTCCCTAATTACTCTTGACCTGGACCTCCTTTGGTGGCTCTGAGAAGATTCTTTGTGTTGGAAGGGACCTTATAGACCACCCAGCACCACCCCTGCCATGGCAGGGACACCTCCCACTGTCCCAGGCTGCTCCAAGCCCCAGTGTCCAACCTGGCCTTGGGCACTGCCAGGGATGCAGAGGCAGCCACAGCTGCTCTGGGCACCCTGTGCCAGGGCCTGCCCACCCTGCCAGGGAACAATTCCTGCCCAAGATCCCATCTATCCCTGCCCTCTGGCAGGGGGAGCCATTTCCCCCTTGTTATGTCACTCCAGGCCCTTTTAAATAGCCTGAAATTCCTTTGTTTTAACACAAAATTACAACTCTCCCAATAGAAATAGCCAGACAATTTTACAGTGTACCTAATTATTCTTAATGTCTTTGAAATAAATAAATTTGCCATCCCTTGGTAATTTGGTAACATAAAGGATTTATTTTTTATTTTCTTTCAGTCTCCTTCCTGCTTCTCTATATCTTTTTGGAAGCTAAACTGAGCTGATGGCAGAGTGGCATGAAATAACCAAATATGAATTATTAAAAAATAGTCTTCCCATGAAAGGACTGAAGTACTGGGGGCTTCCTGGAGAAGCAGAATTCCCAGTGTCTCCACACACTGCTAAGTCCAGGCATTATCTTCAGCACCCTTTTATCTGCTGTCACCGTGGGGCTGTTGGTGAGGTGACAGCACTGACACACAGCTGTGGCAGCTGTCACACGGCAGGACACGCCGCCTGCACCGAAATGCATCTTCCACAGCGCTCACCCCACACTGGGGAGCTCCCACTTTGCTGCCTGGGGTTACCAGCAAATCCACATCCTCCTGTGGGACTGACATATTCTGGGGTTACACCTTGTGTATAATCCAGTGCATGCTGGATATGTCATTGTGATTTTCTGAAGAGTGATTTTTCACTGGGAAATCCTGGGCTAATGGCTGAAATCCTGACATTCTGGCAGAACAAAAACTCCAGCTAGGACAGACCACCTGCCTGAGCTGTGTGTTACACTCAAGCTGGCACGAGGCAGCATTTTATTGTGCAGCTACACCACGGGGTGCAAGCAGATAGGGATGGTGTGGTTATCAGACAGATTTATCCGTGGTGCCCATGAAGAAACAACGAGGTGAGATTGCTCAGCCAGTGCTGCTCACACAGAACCCACACAGCCGAGATTTATCCCTGCTGCTGCTCTGGGGGAGGGATGCTGCAGCAGGAAGCAGGGAAGTGTTGCAGTGCATTAATTGCAGCCCTTATCAGGCATCTTTGTGCTGGCAGCACACGTGGAGGCACCGAGAGGCAGCTCAGTGTGAGAGTGCTCATGCAGAGCAGCTCAGCAGCAGCTGGTTTCCCCCAGAGCCTCCTGCATGGCATACCCAGGCTCTGGAAACGGGAGAGGGACCTGACAAAGACAGCTTGGATCTCAGGAAGCTTTAATGAATTGACTCAGCACCAAGGCCTCAAGGGGCGCTCCACTGAATACCTGCAGTGATGGGTTTGCCAGGGGCCAGACTGTTTTTTCCAGTCAGATTCTGGGCACCAGGAATGTCAGAAAAGGGTAAAAATCACCAAGTGAGACTTGAACTGAATTCAATACCAAACCAGAGAAACACAATTGTCATCATCTTTCTTTACCACACTTCAATGAGTTAATTTGTCAGGAGGATACAGGATTTTTCTTAGCAAACATGAAATTATTATATAGCAGCAAACACACTCCTGCTGCTTGGTTTCTGAATTTTACGTAGGAGTTCAGCACCTTTCCTTGCCTGATTTTCTTTGAAGGGACAATTGGACACCATGTCTGGGTGGAAGGTCTTTTCTTACAATGGATTGATATTTCTGCGTAACTTATTGCTTGGAACAAGTAATTATTTGGTGTGTACTTGCATAGATCTAAAATAATTCATTCCAATACTGCAGAAGAATAATTTTTGAGCATTCCTGAGGAGTTTGTAGAAAATTTCTTATTTCCTAATCCGTTTTCCAAACTGAGGTGACATTTGGTTGAACTGTGTCAGCTCCATCCCAGCCAGTGTGAGCACACTGCACTGTTGGGATCTCCCTGGCCTCTCATCCAATGTCTACTCTCAAAGCCCAGGGAGATTTTTCAGTGGGCTGCAGTGGTGGTCTGTAATTTCAGAGTGATTAAATTAATTGTGATTTCTTGGAGAACAGGAGCTCTGGGGCATTCTGGCCATGAGAATGTGGAACGTGAATTACAAAACACAATACTAATATTACTAATTAGAATTGTGATGGCTTTTTCTTGCACAGATTCATGGAAAGAATAGAAAGTGTGACTGATTAAAACAGTTTAATGAGGATAGAAATAGTACAAAATTAATCCATTCTCACTATACTCTTAATACTGTGATCTTTACAAGAGCCTTTAAACTCTTCCTAATGTGCCAAACCTGTGCTGTAATACAGAACTGGCAGTCACAGCATGCAGCAGCCTTAATTCTGATGGGTGGGGTTTTTTCATAGAAAAAGGTAAAATTTTTGCATGAGAAATTTACTGAAAACAAACTGGGTAAACAATACGTAAGTTTTTATTATTTGCACTTTATTGTTTTACTGTACATACTTTGGGACCTGTGGATTGGTGATTTGTTGACTCTACTCGCAAAAGCTCTGGATGTGTGAATTATATACACACTCCGAGTCTGGAGAATCCCAGAGTCATTTAGGTTGGGAAAGACCTCCAAGACTGAGTCCAACCCGTGACCAAGCACCTCCAAGGCCACTGAGCCTTGTAGTGAAAAGGGTGAAACCATTCCATTCTATATCAATATAATAATTCCTTTGTAACAGTTAAATTATTTATCAAACAAGTGATTTGTTTTTAGTGTCTCTTTCTGTCATTTTGGGAGAAAGTGGCATTGTTTCATGCCCAGAGGGGTCCCCAGGAAAAAGGGGGTGCAGAAAGGGAACAATGAGCTGCTCCTGGCACCTGGAAGGCTCTGGGGTGGGAGCTCCACCCCAAAAATGGAGAAGACTCTATTGCTTTAGATACAAATCCAGAACAGGAGGAATTTCCACTCTGCTCTTCCCAAACTTAAGATTGGTTTGATTTCTGAAGGCAGAGTTAGGACATGAGCATGCTTCTGCACTCTGGGCTGCTTAATTTGCTTTTACTAGTTTTGTTTTTATTTTATTTTTTCTTTCTTGTCTCCCCTTTATCAGACAATAATCTTTTGTGTCATCATGCTGGGGTTTTTATTCTCTACCAGCTTAATTTAGTGACAAGGTTGTCAGTTAAACTTCTATTTGGTTGTACACAATAAAATCATCCATGAGATGTCCTTGGTACCTTCATCTAATTTAACTAATGACTGTGTCTGTCATTAGGATCCTCTCAAATAGGTAAGGTGTTGTCAGGCTGTCAGAGTGTTTCTAACTCTCTATTTTCTATCTTCATCTATTTAGTAAAATTATTTAAGGCTGCAGAATATCCTCATCTCTTGTGCAAACACATTCTGATCCCTGGCTGCTGGTCGCATTTTCACGTGTTTGAAATATTCAGTGAAAAGGTTTGCTGGGAGAGACAATAAGCTCAGTTTTAGCTAGATATGTTTAATTTCTGTCTGTTTAATGACCCAGAATTGTGCCCACTGGCAGAAGAAAACTGTTACATTTCAGTGGGATATTTACTTCTAGAAAAATTTTGCTATAAAAGGATTCCCCCTTTTTCTGTTCTTCTAACTGCACTGACATATTTTTAGCTGTTTGACCATACTTGAATGGAGATATTTTATTAAATAAACTATATCAGCTACAAACACCTGGAATACATCTGATCACATCTCAGTGGAATTCTCCCCAAGCCTTCCCTTGGCTCAGGCTGGTGATGGAACCATTCCCTTGCAATGCTCCTGGCAGACAGCAATTATTAAATTATCCATGTTCCAACATTAATATTCTGGGATTGCAGAATATTGGTTGGTTCTTGTAGGCTCAAGGCCTGTGACCTGTGGGACAGCAGTGATGAGGCACAAAGGTAGATTTTCATTTTAATGGGATGTGGGAGTTGATAACACACCGGATTTCCAGCTTTGTTGTACAAAGGGTGCTGTGCTTGAGGAGGACGCTCAGTAGTTTATTAAAACTCTGCTGTGAGGTCCCAAGAGAGACCTTTTGGTGCTGAAGGGGAATGGAAACACCTTTAAAGCATTCTCAGAGCAGAGTGCTGCAAGGCAGCTCCTGTCTCAGTTGTTAGAGTCAGAACACATTCCCTGCTTGCTCAGCCCAAATTTAGCAACCTGCAGAGGGAAAGGCACAGGGATCCTCAGCAGAGTGACCTTTGCTTCCTGCACCACGGGCACTGGGCTTTCTGCAGGCTCTTAGGGTGCCCCTAAGGCCGGCATGGAGACAACAGTGGGAAATGCTGGCTGCTGCTTTGGAAAGTGCATTCATTTAAAAATGTTTTGGAGCTACCCTCATCTAAAGTGGCTTTTTTGTGAGTGCTGTGGTTTGTCTGTTGGGGTGTTTTTTTTGTCATAAGTTACTTGAAAGAGCTGTAGACCTGTTCCAGTCTCCTGACAAGGATGGGAACTGAAAATGGGTTGTCACTGAAAAAATAACTGGTGGAAAACCCCAACCTATCAAAAAAACCCCCTATCACTGCATTAGTCCACTGTGAAAATTACACTTTACCTCACAAATGGAAGATCAAAAGGAAAAAAAACTTTGCTTCTTCTATTTCAATGTACTTCAGATTTTTCCATGTGCTTTAAACTGTTTCTGTCTTCCTGGTGAACATCCTTAAATTATCTTTATTAACCATGATCTCATTCCAAATTTAGGATGGCTGTAACAACTACCACCTTAACTCCTCTTGGTAAAATCATCTTCAGTTTATAGTGGTATGACTTTCCTGCTTAATGAGAGCTGGTTTCAGAGACATGCAGAAAGATCTTGTGAGGTCTTCTGCGATTTGGCCTTGAGATATTCCACAAAATTAAATGTAGATGAGACTATTGTGGTTAACAGGGATGAAACCTTCATACATGATGTGAAAATATTGCCCAATACCTTTCAGAAAAAAGGTAAATATATGAAAATTCAGGACAGAGCAATCAAGTTCTATAAAAGTATTAATGTAGAGTAATAGATAAAAAGGAGGTCAGATATTAGATATTGAGGAAGGAATGGGGAACAAAGCATAGGAGCCTCATGACACAGCTCTATAAATCTGGGACTCATCAGCATCTTGAATTCTGCGTGTGGCTCTGCCACATCAGAAATGATCCCACACAGCTGGAAAAGGGTCAGGAAAAGGAAACAAGGATGATCAAAAGCAGGAGATGGCTCGTGGGCTGTGAACAATTAAGTTGGCTGGGGCGCTTCAGCCTAAGGAGAGATGACTGGGACTGGGGAGGGAGATAGGGATGTGTCCCATGGGTTGATCACTGTGGAGATTGACTGTTCAGTGCTTTTTATGAGCAGGACAGAGGAACAAGGTGGTTAAAAAAATATCAGAGCAAACCAGCAACTTGTTCACACCATGTGTGGATGAGCTGTGCAGAGCTTCTACCAAAGGATGCCTTGGGTGCTGAGAGTTTGGGCTTAAGAGAAGCTCATTGCTGGTACACACACAGGGACTTACTAAACACAGAGAAAACAGCCGTTTGCAGGTGAAAATGAAAATATTGTTGGATACGGAGAAAATGCCATAGGGAAAACAGAGAAAATGTCATACCATGTGTCTCCTGTACACAGGTCTAGCGGTTTGTTTTTGCTGGTGCTACAGACAGGATGATGGAGCAGATGATCTTCTGCTCTTAGCCTCTGCCCTTACATCCTGTCCCCTTCCAAGTTCAGCTCTTGTACTACTGAGTGACTTAGGAATTTGAGAATTAAAACTCTTTCTGTTGAGAATTTATATTCCAAAATCTTTCCTACACGTTTTTTCCCTTGTATAGGTGTCCCTGGTGTTTCTGTAGATCCAGTCAGTGTGCTGATGCTGCTTGTCTTTGTGGTGTGCAAGCATTTATTAAGTGTGCAAGTAAATCTATATAAAATAGGAATTTATTTTATCTCCTTTTAATACCAGCATACCAGCAAAGGAGCATAATGTAATCAGAGAGGCATTTCTGACCATCCAGAATATCTTTTAAAAACTGGAGACAGGGTATCTCTTTATGGCATCATAAAAATAATAAATCCAGCTCTCTTTTTTACTGTGTGTTGTTTGGTCTGACTCCAGCACTGGGATGAAGATAACATTCAAACAACTGATGCACCCATGTACCTCAAAATTAGTCCTGTCTTGGCACTGAGTTACACACTGGGAAATTTTCCTCTTCAGGAGCTTTTAAGGCAACCAGAAAGTTTCTGTGCAAAGTTTGGGTTTTGATTAGTTAATGTTTTCCTACTATTTCCACGAGCGGGCCTATTAAGGAAGTAACTAATAGTAATTGATAGTTCAGAACTGATTGTCCTGTTTTCTCTTGGAGAAAGTGTGTTTAAGTTTGCACAACACCAACGCATTTGGGTTTCTCACAAATCTCTTTAATAACTGGATCATAGCCAGGAAAATAAGCAATGACAGTGGCAAGATGCTGGCTAACATCTTCACCACTAAAATATTGGTTCTCAAGGATTTCCAGGTCTGTTCTCTGAGAGTCCTGTGCGACCTCCAACCCACTTCAGAATTCCTGAGGAGATAAAGGTTTGGACAGGTAAGTGTTATATATCTCGAGGGAGCCAATTCTGTGATTTTAGTTTAAATAATACTCATGAATATGAAACACTTGGATGTTTCCTTTCTACATAAGACCAGAAGCAGATTTATCATCCAGTGACTGTAATTATTTTGTTATTTTGGTAGTCCTGGCTGATTTTCTTTCATGGTATCTTATTCTAATGCTGAAAGTATCCGGTATCAACAAAACAAAACAAAAAAAAATTGCAGTCTTTGCATCCAAATATTTTTCCAGGGCAAAAAAATAATAGCTATTTACAAGAAAAATAAACCACACATTAATATCACCAACAAACTTTGTGGTTCCATTTGGAAATCTTCAAGGCCTGGGCTTTGTGAGCTGTTTAGCAACCAACACAAACATCTCCCAAATGGTTCTGGGAAATGAAACTGCAAAACAAACAGATTTTTTATATATGTGTCGGTAGAAGGAATGTCTGCCCTGTGCTCCTCTGCTGGGGACTGATGTGATCTCACCCACCAGCAACTCCTGGAGTGAAAAATCCCCGAGATTGTTTTACCTTCCATTAAAAAACTTGGTTGAAATAAGTTTTTCTTAAGTATTGAAAGAATAATATGAAAAATTAAAGCTATTTAAATATTTTTATATCGTTAATTAAGGGAAAAGGCAAAATTCACTGGATTTGGCTTGTCTGTTCCTAGTTCCATAATGAATTTGGTTTTTCTTTTTTTATTTTAGACTGTACCTCATACCCTTTCAAGTGTAATTACTGGAAAAGCAATAATAAAAAATAACAGCTTCTGTAATGCATTTGTAGGTTTTGCACATTCTCAAAAGTCATCTGACAGTTTGGGTGCTTTTGATTTTCAGAAAAACTTTCAGAATTCTTTCACCTGCCTGATTTTCAGTACCTGGATGATGAATATTTTGAGAAAATCAGGGTTTGTGATGAGTCACAAATTCAGTTCCCTGAATCACAATAAATTTTTAAAAGGTTTTGAACTTTTCTAGGGATCATCAATTTTATTTTGGCTATCCCAGCATGGATTTTGCAGAATATAGTCAGAAATTATTGTCCGGAGACCTTTAAAGGGAAAATTAATTGTTATACTTGAATTTTTCTCTTTTCATTTATGCTTTTATGTACACCTTACAGCAGTTTTAGATAACTAAGTCATTCACAATTTAAAGGGGTTTTATACAATACGCAATTTTTTTATGCAGAAACTGGGACAAATATAGGAAAACACTAGAGAATGTAAAATATCTTTAATATTCATCTTATTCTCTGCTTCTCAAAGTCTTCCTTTCATCAGCCTGGGCCGACATTAGGGACGAAGGTAGTTTCACTCCTTGTTCAAGATTTTGAAAAGAAGTATTCCACATAGCACAACAATCCTTGCCATCTCTCTAATTTCTTGGCTGTTGATAATGATTTGCATTCCTGCATTGAAGCTATTGGAGATTTGCATAAACTAACATTTTTGTGGGATTCAGAATAACTGAGGCTTTGGCTATTGTCCAAATTGTCATTTTAATACCAATGTAGTGCTCTCTAAAGAACAGTATTTGGAAAATTGACTTCTGAAACTTGATCCCTGACACAGCCATTTTGATTTTCAGTCACTCACTGAGGGCCAGGGGCCTACTAATGAAGTTTGAAGTTAAATACACTTTCAAGCTTTAAATACCTAAAAGAGGACTTCAAATTCTATCTCCTTTGAATATTGCCAGTGTGAAAATAGTGGCCATATGTTGTAGGTGGTGACTGAAGGGAAAATTAGCACAAGCAATATTATATTAATGCTGTAGTGCTCATAAAATCAGACTAAGCATCTCAGAAAGGACAGAAAGCTGAAATAATGGAGCTCAGCCCTTTACAAGGGATGGGTGAAACCACAGTTGGGCAAAGAAAGAATTAAACAGGCCAAACCTTCAAATGATTGAATCATTTATATTGCTTTTCCTTCTTCAAGGCTTTCCCTAAGGACGTTCATAAGGAAATCCACAGTCCTTTTATAAGGAAAGCCATGAGCTTTAGGGATTCTGTTTAGTCCTGTTATTTAGGAAGCAATAATAAAATCAACAATAAAATCAATAATAAAAGAAAACAAAGGACCTTTAAATGCCGTGGATTTGTTGCAGCTCTGACCCAGCCATGCAGGAGATGCAGCCCAAGGTAAAGCCAGCAAAGGGCTGCAAAGCTGGGGAAGGGCTTGGAGTGCAACAGAAACCCAGGGTGTGACCATCTGCAACAAAACCCCTGGAAATGTCCACCCTGTCACTTCTGAATTTTGTACAGTGCTGTGTTTCAAGTGACTTATTGAGGTGTGGTGGAGTTTGCTGGATGAGGGCAAAATGATTTATTGCCACAGAATGTTGTTTATAATCATTCTTCGAAGTCTGTAATGCTGCAATTAGATGTCTTCAATTTTCCAAAATTATTCTGCCTGCCCATGACAGTCTTGTGTGCTTCTTGTTGTCAGACAAGGCACACCCACATCCCTGATTTCATCACATGGCCTCTGGCATGGGTCACAGCGGGAATGCTGAGGGAATGGGGTTACATCCCATGATTTGACAGTGGGGCACGGCAGGTGGCATTGCCTGCCGCTGCCCTTCCTCGACTGGTTCTAATTCTAAAAGCAGCTCAAATGAAGTACAGAATGCCCTAGAAGGGACACAGAACATGCAGCGTGAAAGTGGACAGGAAACATGTGACCAGCATCCTTCTGTGGGGAGGATGGGGCTTCCCTCTGCCAGGCTCTCCTAAATCCTTTGGGCTCATTCTGGGACCTTGACATGAATATTTAAAAAATGTAAAATGAATGACATGGCCAATCCCAATATTCGCTTGACACACTTTTAAACCTTCACCTTAAAATCACTGATGGATTTAGAAGAATTTAGACCCATTAAATTTGATGGCTTTTCAAATTCCAGACACGCAGCTCTCAGGGGGTCTCTGGCAGTGTAAGAGCCAGGGGCAGAAATGGCTCCCAGCTGCTTTTTGGTGGGATCCTTACCCCTCACTGACCCCAGGAATTCAGCTGAAATGATTTTTTCTATGTTTGTGAGAGCCATGTTAAATTGTGACACGACACCACAGAGCAAGGAGAAACAAAACACAAAAACGCCCAACCTTTTTTGATGCGACACACACTCATATTCCCAACTCCTTTAAAATCATATGTTTTCAGGAACTGAATAGACTCTGCCTCTGTTTATATACATCTGTGTGCCACCTTTTTAACGTGTTTTTACAACGTGTGGAGTGAATGCCCCAGTGTCCTTGGCGGTCTTTAAAATAACAAAAACCAGGTGTCATGAATTAAGAGAGGAAACTTGAAGGATCCTGTTGCAAATGACATACAGCACTAAATTAGCAACAACTTGGTCCAGACAAAAGATTTTTTTAAAAAGAAGAAAAAAAGAGTAATATTGAGTAGATTTGATACCAAATTGTAGCAGAGGCAACTGACAAAGTATTTTCCTGGGGTAAGTGTCACAATAAAGCAATTAATTAACGGAATTCAAATATGCAGCCTGCTTTTGTCTCCAGACTGAGTGCTCCAGACTTTGCATCCTTTCTCATTCATATGTGAGAAAAGCCACTGATGATTAATTGTTTCAGAAGGCAGAGAGGTTTGTGTAAGCAGATTTAACAAGTAATTTCCTTAGTTTCCCTCAGTTTATCTTCCACAGAAATGTAACCATATATTAGGATGTAAAGCCTATAAAGGAGATTCCTCTGATCACAGATGTCAAATTTCATAAAAATGAATTATTTCCATAGCAGAGAAATCCTTGCAAAATGCTAATGGAGAACACATTAAAATGCAGAAAGTTTGTAGGAAATGTATCTGTCTGACCTTTTTGCACTGGAAATACAAGATTCTCCTGCTAAGGTGCTCCCTTTGTCCATGGGACATCTTGCTCCTCTACCGGGATGCTCTTTGCGCCATTCCCTGGGGAAACACGGGAATTCTGGATCCCAAATCCTATCAGTCTCTCATGGTTCCTGTTGCTCTATTTAAAAAAAAAAAAGAAAAAGGAAAAAAAAGGTGGTTATTACTTTTACAAAAAATTGTTTCCTGGAGTAATGCCTGCTTGTGTGCACATTTGAGGCACTGCTTTTGGTTTTGTTTTAAAAAAGGCAAAAAGTTTCCCTTCCACACACTGAGGGGAGAAGGGCAAGTGCTTTGTGGGAAGGTTCTCAAAGGAGCTGCTCAGGGGTTTTGATAATTATCAGGGGCAAGTTTTTTTTATTGTTTATCATATACTGGTGAATTTTTTCTCCAGGATATTCACCTTCTGAAACCATTTGAAGGAACAGAGCTGATGGGCATTTTTGATATTGGAAACATCTTTATTTTCATCCAGTCCTATTTTTTTTTTAACAAAAGGTTGCAGCTCCACAAAATTAAGAGGCTCAGGAGGCTGTTTCATGTATATTTTTATAAAAGCTCTGACCTGGGAGCTCACACCCCTCCTATTTCGGTGATTGATGTGTTCTTGGGAAGGGATCACTGCAACAGGCACTTAAAGTTCTCAGGCTGTCAGCAACGTCGAGAACCTCAAGCAAAGTTGCTGCTGTCAGAGAAACAGGAGCATAATTTACAGATGTTAATAACTTCTCTGCGATATTCTGGGAACACTCCTAGCCCTGTCCCTTCCTGAGTTCCTCCCCACGGCAGGGCTGCTGAATCCATCTGCACGGGGGCTGTGCCTTTTTCTGCCTGACACACAGACAGCAGAATGAATTGGAAATCCTGCTCCTTCTGTGCCACACTTAATAACGGAAAACCAGATAAATTGGAGCAAGCTTATTTCAGTCCTTCACTCATGGATCACGTTTCTCAGGAAGCAGCCAGAAATAGTGAAATAAATTACAGCAGGGCCTTCAAAGGAGAAGTGTTTTGCTTCCACTGGAATCCAGTCAGTGTCTTGCAGGGCTAAACAAATACCAGGTGTGAGATGCAAGGAGAAACATGCAGTCCGAGGGCTGGCCCGCGGTTCACACGCCAGAGCTGGGGCTGAAATGGGAGCTTTGGGCTGATCAGAGCCATCTAAGGAGTTTCCTGCTCCCCCAGACGGGAGCGCCGGGAGGGGGCGGCTCTGCCGGCCAGGAATGCGCCGGGAGTTCAGCCCGCTGTGATTGGAACCAGATTTCCATCAGCCGGGGGATGGGACTGGGCAAGGTCTGCAATATTCTCCCTCCCTGAGCACTTCAGTGTCCAGCAGCGCCGTAGGCAGCAAGGAACCCCGGGCATGAGTGGCTCTGGCAGTGCTGATCCCCGGAACGGGCCTGGAGGGAACCCGGCAGAGCCCGGAGCGGTTCAGAGCCCGGGCTCGGGTTCATAAAACAGCCACCGAAGTGGTCATTCTCCATCATCCCGCCTGTCTCACCTCCCACTTATTCCCTGAAAGCCGCTAAAGAGTCTCAGCACCTCTTTTCCCAGGGCTGGAAGACCAAAAGCCAAGGGGAGGACCAAGGAAAGGCTGAAATTCTGTGTGGAGGTTCCTGCCTGGCCTCCTGTCACCAGGAGCTGCTGTGACAAGGGAGGCTCCTGACACAGCCTGGCAGTGACAACATCTCCACGGGGCATTTGCCTGGAAAAATACATGGGTTTAGTGCTTGTTTACATGGACTTGCCGGGAAAAGCAGGTTTTGTTATGTTAACATCAGTATGTTGTTAGGAGACAGAATTTTTTCACCTATCTTAAGACTTTTTATTGCTCCCTATCTGGAGTTTCTGAACACATTCCCTACATGATTGATAGCCAGGAGATTTTTGTGGAGTTTCTGGCTCTATTATCCAGCAGTGAGCTCTCACAGAAAGTAATCTGAAATTCATGATGCTGACTATCATATCAGGATGTGGCACTGTGAGCTATGTTTCTTCAGATCACTTTTCTTCTGTTATGAATAAAAAGAACTTACCAGGCAAAAGAAAATGTTTGTAGGAATAAATATGCTTGGAATAGACTAAATTAATGACTGAAAATGAACAATGCAGTTTAACTGTAAGCTGCTAACAAACAAGTTGCCGCAAAGGGAAATAGGTTATTGTTGTTTGTATGAAAATATATCTAATTGGGCTCTTGTTAGAATAGGAGTACCTAAATTGTGTAGCTCATTGAAATGAAATCCAAATCCCATCTTAATCGCATGCTGCATTACATTGTATTTCATATGCTATCTGTCTTTACTGCAAAACTATCTAAATATTCAAAAGACTTAATAATAAAGCAAAAACCTTTTCATTTGAAAACAGGCCACTGTAAATCCTCACCTCACAAATATTTGCTCATGTTCTGTCTCATAAGCAATGCCATTTATTTTAAATCCTTGTGGTAAGTGCTGAAAGCTGAGCAGGTCTGGGCAATCCATTTGCAAACTTGAGCCCTGAAGAGTGAAGTACAGAAGCCGAGAACTTTTTACGGATAAACTTTAGATTTCTCTGAACCAACTTCAGAACCCTTTTGTTCATGTAAATGAAAATTTCAATTGTTTTATTGTATTGTAAAAGGAGATTTTTATAATATCTGGATAGGTTTTGGAGTCAAGAAACTACAAAATGGTACAGAAAAATACATCAAGAATATCTGGAGCATGAGAAATTGTGGAGCACCTTTGAAATACCCAGAAGATAAGGTCTGCTTCGGCTTCTTTCCAGACTCTCATTATCTCACTTCTGGAAAGAGCTCAGTGAATAATCTGATCAGGGTTTCCATTGAATTCCACTTGTTGCTTTGCTGGTTCAAAAGGATGGCAGCAAGGGGGGATTCATGCCAAGGCAGGCTGGGGGCACAGGCATGCCACTGAATGCAAGTGGAATCGTTCTTAGCCCCATCCAAATCCTTGGAGCAAAATCTTAAAGCACTGACCAACAAAATGGTAGTGTAGAAACGTGGGAAGTGGCTGGCAAAGAGCACCTGTGCAGAGGTGCCTGGATTAGGAGCTGAGGAGGCTGAAAGGAGCAGGAGGAAGCAGGACTGAAGCTGCTGCATCTGTGGGATTGTTCTGGCTGCTCCTCTGGGTCGGGCCCAGTCCATGCAGGGTGTTCTTTGTGCCCATTCCTGCCACAGTAAATGAGATTTAATCTGTGCACAGTGAGGGGAGCTGTGCCCACCCCCACCAGTACTGGAGGAGTTGTGCAGCATTGCAAACATTCCCGAATGTTCTCCCTTCCTTTTTCGAGGCTGTGGGATCAGCTCATGGAGAGCAGACAACAGAAAGGAACACATCTCTCCCTTTACTCTCCATCTGGGTGCCCACTCTCAGTTTGTGTTCATCATATACCCCCGGCACATGCAAAGGAAAACATGAATTGCTTTTTCCATGTTTATAAAGTTTTCTGTATGAACGTGCAGCTATTTTTATCCATGGACCTGCAGCAAGGTTTAAAGGCTCAGATTATTATCCTGGATTTCGCTCAGTCCCCAACCAGTTACAACTCCACAACTCCTCAATCACAATGGGATGGAGAATCTGTCCTTATCAATCTTCTGAGATTTCAGCATTTATTTTCACTTGTTCACTCAGAATCTGTCTGTTCTGGAGTTCCAGACTAACTGGAGTTCAGTCCTCTGAAAAGGAGCAGATTCCATCCTATTGATTTCAGTTCTTTCTGGCAACTGGGCCTGTAACATTGATTTCTAACAAAGCACTGAGCTGAATAATGGATGTTGGCACCCTCAGTTCTGGCAGAAGTCTTGGGCCTGCTGAAATCTCTCCAAGTCAGGAGACTTTTTTTGCTTCCCCAGTGGATGGATATGTGTAGGTAGGGATTCCTAATATTTAAACCAAATAGGCTGTTTAGAACTACACAGGAGGAGTCACTGAGCTTCTGCCAAGATCAAAACATGCAGAGCTGAACTGGCAACATTTAAGATGAACTAAGGGACATCCAGGCACCAGAGGGCATGATGAAAATAAATATCTGTATTTCTTTAGAAAAGCCGTGTTTTGTAAAAAATCCTCCCACTACCCAACAAATGATACCAGTTTAGAAAATGCTGCTGCAACCAGATTTTATGTCAAATCCTGCTGGTTACAATCTTCGTTCTGTGGAATGGGACATTTTGCATTTAATTCTCCTTCCTATTGCAGCAATGAAGGTTTCTCCAAGGAAAGAGCTCCCCAAGCTTTGTTGCTGTGCAGAATTAGGGCAAAATGTAAAGAGGAGGACCGTCCTGATGCAACCCAAGGGTGTTTTCCTGGGACGCAATTTCTAGGGTTCTACCACACCTGACTGCCATAAAATCCTGGTTGTACTCTGTGGTAGAGGTCACTGAGTACAAAAAAAAAGCTTTTTATGATATAATTGGAAACTTGGGTTTCACATTTCCCAGAACACAGTAACCACGAAGCTACCAAGCCACACTTCTTTTTGTCTCTCAAATGTGTGTAGCTTTATTTTTTATTAAAATAAATTAGATTTAAGAGACAGAGTTTCTGCCTCTTCCTTCCAATCCATCCAGGGATGGAGCACTGATTGTGATGATAGTGAAAGACACAATTTCCATGTAGAGAGACCATATGTGGTTCTCTGCTGGTTTGTGAAATTTGAGTGTTGCAAAAGAACTAAGAAATTCCATTCACAATCTGGGCTGGAAACAGTCTTGCAGAGAACTTGCAGTTTGAGTCTTTTGAATATTGGAAGGCTTCTAGGTCAAAATGATTTGGCATGAGGCGTTTACCTTGGGTTTTAAGTTTAGTCCCGGTGAGATCAGTGGAGATGGACAGGGCCCAGCTTTCCCTTTAAAAAGCTGAGGGAGAAAAGCCTGTGGATTCTTATGGAGGTCTGTCCATGAAGAAGGGAGCTCCCTCAGGTAAGTTGATCATGAGTTATTATCTCTTAAATGAACCAGTCTGTCCTTGCTCTTTGCTATAGAGATGTGTATATGTATCTTTTATTTGTGTGTATATTCCTTTATGTTTGCCTCTTTCCGAGAGTGTCTCAGGGATGGATAAGGGGTGCTGAGCGATGGAGTGAAACTCAAAGTGAATTTTCTTGGCTGTTGAGCCTGAGATATGTGTACTTACTGCTTTGAGGGCTGGATACTAAAATTTGAGCTTTTTATTCCCTAATATAGACCCAATACATGGAAAAAAAGAGCGGAATGATATTTTCCTGAATTTAAGATTGTTGTTTGTGCTGTTGGTGGCAATTAGGGTGGAAACATGCCTGCCCTGGTACCAAAAATGTGCTTGTTATTTGTATCCTCAGAGCCATAGGACTATTAGTGCAATGTGTGCTTTCTTCCTCAAAACCTTAGCCTTAAAAACTATGCTTGAAATTGGGCCGTTGGGGGTGATGTAAATGAGTCTTTTTATTTTTAAAGCAGAAAGGAAAGATTACTTAACACAGTTCCAGTAAACAAGCTTGCAGTCCTCTGTAACGAGCAAGTTTAATTGTTCCTCAGTCCCACTAGTCATATGCCATTGTTTATAAAATACCATTAATTGAAAGCATTAAATGGCAGCTAATTGTTGTGCTTTTAATCTTAAAATAATTGAATGAGTTGGTGTGGAAAGGATATGGCAGTTAGAGATGGGAGGGGTGATCTGGTGGGTCGTTAATTGAAGGTCTGTCCACTTCTGGTTTGCCATGAGGGTTTTAAGTCAGAATTCACTGATGAGGGGGGCTTGGAGTATCTGAGCTCTGTTTTCTCTTTCCTTTGCATCACATGGGGTGATGAAGTGTCTGAAAGTGAGCAGTTCCATGAGGAAGGGTGGGGTGACTGTGGGGCTGCAGGGCCAAAGCCGAGGGCTCTGAACTCGGCTGTGGTGGTGGCTGGAAAGAAAATGTGTCCATATATCCTGTATAAACACAGGAATTAATGTGCTGTGAAACCAGATAAAATCCCCATTCCTGAGGGCCACTGAGGCACTGCCCGGGGTTTGACACTCAGCACTGGCAGCTGAGCTATTCCCTGCAGCACAGCAGCACCCTCAGTGCTGGGGGAAACGCTGTTTCGGGCTGAACTTTCGATGAATTCTCTGTTTCCCCAATTTTCCATGTTCAAAGGATGTCTGTCCTTGTCTCGTGCTCAGTTTCTGGGAACATCCCCAAATCCAGCCAGACACTGGGAACTGTCTGGGATGTTCAGGGGGGTCCTGGCTGTAGCCAGCCTGGTGCTGGGTTACCAGATGAACCAGTGAGTTACAGAACTGGAACCAGCTGGGGTTTTCCACTGTCATCAGCAAAGGGAGACACTGACTCCCAGCCTGCCTGAGTCACCCATCTGCAAAGCAGGGTGAAAAGTAGTGCTTGAAGAATGAATATTGAGGTTATTTTGAAAGTTAAAGGCGAGAAGATGATGATTTATCACCAGGATGGCAGTCATCACCAGCCTGGGGTTAGTACAGCAGCTTTTTATGGAGTTAGAGTTTACAGCTGGGACTTGATCTGGGTTTTCTTTGCCTTTGCTTTTAAGCTGCTGAAGTGTCTCTGGAATGCTGAGCTGTGTTGCACCTCTGGCATGGCCAGATGTAGCAGGATCATTGACTTTTTTGCTGACTTCTGCATGATATAAATAGAAATCTGCTAGAGCAGACCCTGGAATGGAACCAGTAACAGAGCCTAGAGCCAGTGTAACTGCTCCAGTTTGAGGTTAGCTCGTCCCTGTAGGTGGAGTTCCTACAAAGAACATAAAATATGAATTATGTAGTACAGATATTTGTGTAAGAGAAAAATTGGTGTTTTCAGAAAGTTTATCTGGACTTTTGGAGTTCAAAAGAAGTTTTATGTGTCTGGCTCATAGTCCATAAATTTCAAAGCTGGAAAAAACATACTTTCTCCTTTCAAGTGTAATGAAGATATTCCCCTCTCTTTGGTATAATTGTATTGTCAAATGGAGGACTGCTCAAGTAATCAGTGACATAATTAGGAAAGCTTTTTTACTCACTCTGTCTTCAGCTGAAATACAATCTTTATTTCTAATGCCCTTTGCAGGAGGGCAGTTTTCTTAAAGGAGAGTGAGTAAAAAAATCCCAACCTTTAATGAACAAAGAGCCCAGGGAAACTGATACATTATATTTTTATAACTGTCTCAGAGGCAGCTTCAGCTTTCCATTTTTAGCAAACAGAAACCAGGTTACAAGACTTTGAAGACGTGTTGGATGAAACTGATCTTTTCTTTCCCTTCTAATCTTCTGTTTTATTTGCCCTTTGGGAATTGCAGATTCCCATGCTCTAGGACATCTTATTTATTAAGAGAAATTAAACTGAGTAGCTGGAGAAAAGTCTGCCTTGGGATGATGCTGGCATGAGTGGCAGGGTTGGGAATGAGCAGACACGCTCCGAAGACTGTTTGATTCCCCCCACCAGGGATTTCTGCTGCATTTTAGGGAGAATTTCTCAGCTTTAGCATGCCATGATTTATTTATTTCTAGACACTGTTAGCTCTGTTTTCCTGCATCTAAGACACACTCAGAGCTGTTGGTGACCGTGTGGGAGCAGGAGTTTAAAAGGGAACAGGCAATTTTGGAGAGCAGGATGTTGCTAATGAAATGGGTTTACTGTATTGCATCCTGTGGCAAAAAGGATGCAAAACAGAAAAAAGAAGAGTGCTGACAGAGACCAACCCATTTACCCCCAGCCAGGTGTGGAAATCCTTGCCTGCCCTGGAGCCTGTGGCTTTCCAGAGGTGTCTTGCAGAACTGCACACCTTTAGTGTTTTCTAAAAAGGTCAGTAGAACTTTGTTTTTACTTTCCTCATGATCACTATGGCCTACAACTTCTTTTTTTTATATATATTTCAACAGCTGATAAACTTATGTCTTGCTTCCACCCATCACCTCTTCTAATCTGTTTAAAGTACATTAAATATATTCAGGTGCGGAAAATAGGTGCTGCTACAAAAATGAAAAGCAGTGACCCTCATTGTGCATTTATAATATCCTGCAGAATGTTTTATTTAATAGCCCACCATAAATTTTCATTGTAGCTCTTCTTTATCATAAAACCAGATTCTTCTCTTCCTGGTTGCCTTTTTTTTTTTTTTTTTTCATTTCACCTCTCCATAATCTCTGTTGTAGGCACACAGCATGGGTGCCAATCCAAGGCTGCTTGTGCCAACTTTGCAACCTCATCTTGTTTAGAAATTCTATAGACTTTTATTTGGAAGAAGAGCCATTTGACCAAAACATACATATTATTTTAATGAATTTCAGTATAGGACCTGTTGTTTATAGCTGAGAAAGATACTTAAAATCCTTTTTTTGAAGGATGAAAGATGTTTTCATTTTGGCTAGAACAAAAAAATAAAGACATATTTCAGAATTAATTGAAATTTTAAAATAAAACTTTAAAGACACAAAGTATTAAAATTAATTATATTTTAGCATAATTTTGATACTTTTTAATCATATGATCATATTGCAATGTGTACTTAGAGAAACTGGAAATCTTGCCTTGTGTTTAGCCAGAAGAAATTAAAAATAACTTTTGGTCAAAGCCAATTTTTTGATTAATATGGATTAAAACCAAGCCAGTCTTGTGCTTTTGCTCTTCTTCCTTTATACCTGTTGTGTTTAATCTTATGGTGTTCAGGGTTTTTTGTTAGACTTGGTCTGGAGCCTCTATTATTGATATTCCACATTTTTCTTTAAATCAAGTTAATTTTACCTTGACAATTTCTGCAAAAATGAGCGCAGATATATTTTAAACCTATTATAATGTTTGACATTAGTTTTTACCAGACATTTTGGCGAAATAGCATGTAAATATGTAAAATGATTAATAAATGCTGAGTATTTCCTATTATAAGATTATTTTTCTACAGTGTAAGTAGTAAAATGCTTTTTCTGTTTGTTTTTTTTTTAAACTGTTTTTTTCCCCTATAGGAAAATAAATAACAAAGCAGAGCGTTAAAGTCCCTTAACAAGGTGACAAGGGGAAGCAGAATCTTGTGCAATCTTTATGGAGATCAGATACAATCTGAAGAAGGTCAGATTTTACACACACTTCAGCACAATTTGGCAAGTCAGATACTGGAGTCATCCCCCAGAATAAATTGAAATACCTAAAGAGATCTGAGATTTTCTTCAAGTGTGAAATACATTGATTCCAAAACCACCAATTCTCTGCACATCAGGACAGGTAATTTACAGTATTTTATCTGAAAAAGATCTCATTTTTTCCACTAAGGTCTGAAAACCCAACTTGTTCTTGGTGCCACATTAATGGAAGGGCAAGGGGGAATGGCTGCCAGTGCCAGAGGGCAGGGCTAGATGGGATATTGGGAAGGAATTGTTCCCTGGCAGGGTGGGCAGGCCCCTGGATCCCTGGCAGTGCCCAAGGCCAGGTTGGACATTGGGTCTTGGAGCAGCCTGGGACAGTGGAAGGTGTCCCTGCCAATGGCAGGAGGTGGAATGGGATGATCTCTGTCTCTTCCAACCCAAACCATCCTGGGATTGAAGGTGTGTGTCTCCAGGACTCGCCAGGGCCACTCTCCTGTGTGTCCCTGGGGAGGTCCTGTAATCCCCAGGGGTGGATGAACACAGCTCCACCTGCATGTCCCTGCCCCTCTTTGATCACTGCTGCTGAGTTTTAGTGCTAAACTCTTCCAGACCATCTATTGGGATGAATTTCCTTCTTGGGGCATTGGAAATGGAACAGGGATATCTGAATATAGGCAAGAACACACTGGGGAGAGAATTTGCACTGCGGGTTGTGTTGGTATTGGGTGCTCAAACACCTTTCATCCTGTACTGCAAATTTTCTCTTTTCAGTCTAAATATCCGTGTAACCCCCAGACAATCTGTTTCCACTTTCCAGTTCTATCCAGTGTAACTTCATGTACCTGCTCCCAGACATTGCCCTTGGCAGATAAAGGAGCTGTGGAACACAGGTGAACGTGGCACATGTGATGTTTCTGGAAGCTGCAGCACCACCGGGACAGAGGGAAGGGGCCGTGCCCAGGCTGCAGCTCCATCCTGGACATGGTTGGGATGGATCCCTGTGCACGGTGTGCAGGTCAGGGGCAAACCAGAGCACACCAGGCTTAGATCATAATGTCCTGAGGAAGAGCTCCTGGCATAACAAGGGAATGTGAAAATGTGTGAATCCTCTGAGAGGGGATGCTGGCTTGGGATATTTGGGATCTTTAACAACTCTTCCCTTGAGTGCTGTGAGTTTTAAAAAATAATTATCAGCCAGCTTTGATCTGTGCATCCTTAATGACTAAAGGGTAGAAAAGCTATCAAACAATGCTACTTGATTCACAAAACAAGGAAGATTTTCCTGTAGCTGGAGTTGGGTAATATGGAGAGAGATTTGTTTTTAACACTAACAGCCCCAATGCATTTAAGCTGCTTATTGTGGTTCTGGTGTTATTCCTGTAAATATAGTGGGGAGAATGTGTTATACATTGAAAATGCTCATCAGGATAGGAATCCTGTGGGATTTGAAGCCTTCCTTGCCTGTTGTACACTCAAAGCACACCTTGAAATGAGGTTTCCAGCCTGAACACCCTTTCCAGACCCTCGGAATATTGGAAATGATGCAGCGCACTTCCTGCTCTCAAACATACCTCACTAAAGTTGGCTTGAGTTTTTTTTGGTAGGATTGCTTTAACCTCAGAGAAGTTCTGGATTTGAAGGATGAAAGAAACCAAAAAATAGAAAGGTTTCAGAAAATGGTGAGGGCTTCTTGTGTTCTTAATCAGCTGAATGCTGCAAGTGGTGGTTACTGCTTTTGATTTTTGGCTTTCCCCTTTTGTCCGTGTTCCTTGCAGAATGACAGACGAGTGAGGGGAAAGAGAATTTTAAATAATCACTGTCCTATATAATTTTAGCCACTGTTTGAAAATTGTATTCTGAAAATTTTAAAAGTTATTTCACAAACTTTTATTTCCTAAACTGTGCTTTTTAACCATTAAGAAGTATTGAAGCAAAGAATTCCTTGGAATGCAATAGTTTTGGAGTAGGCGGAAGATGAAAACATCTAAAGCATTTTCAGATTAAATTATCTATTGACGGCTGCAAATATTTTCTTAATTTGTGTGTTTAAACCAGAATATTTAGATATTATTTGGTTGTGATTGTGTTGCTTTTGTTTGTGGCACCTAATAGTGATTAAAATAAAAAAACCAACTTTTTTTTCCTTAGTTACTGTGAAGATAAAGGTGATTTAAATATAATTTACGTTCTAAGTCATGGTTAAATTAATGTTTCTCAGGAGTGTGAGTAGCTTATTAGTAGTAATTTGAAATTTTTGTTCCTACCCACAGGAACAAAATCCTTAACTCACATCCCACCTCCTGCCACAAGTTAGAAACTCTGTATTAACAAAGATCTTCCAGCTCAGAAATTCCTTTTACTCATTGTATTTCTGAATTGGTTTCATTTCAATTTGTTATTTCTCAATTTATGAACTTCAGTTCTGTTTCCTTCCATGGCTGTGTCCCTGTAAGGCTTTGGTAGAATTCACCTAGTGATGGGTACATGAATGAACACATGTGGGCAGCACAGGAAGGAAAGGAAAATATAAATATAGTTGTAATTTGAGGCTTAGTCTCTCATAAAGAACAAATGCAGCAAGGCAGAGGGAGAGAGTGTAAATATCCCACAGTTCTTTTTCCTGGTCTGTTTCTCATACTCCTTTGCCTTGCCCCAACTCATGTCTCAGCCTCACTAAAACTTCCTCGTAAATGAAACCCACAACAAGAGCTAATTCCTCTGTCCGTGTTTCCCGCCCTAGGGCAGTGGCACCAAACATGATCTGCAAAATACATCAGCTTTTAGCTCCATGGTAGATCCGTGAGATCATCCTGGGGAGAAGCCAGGGAGTATCTGTGAAGTGTCAGGGATGTACTAACGAGTGAAAGAACATCAAGACGTGACAGAAGTGCGATATGTGAACCTGGATTCCTCCTCCTTGGCTCACGGATGACTGCGAGCTGACAGAAGTTCCATGGCAAAAGCTTCCAAGGAGAAACCAGCACGAAGAGACAGCCCAGCTGCTGAGGAGATGGAAGGGCAACTGGTGCAAAGGACAGGGAATGGTCTAAACGTAAGGATCTGGTAAATTTTCAGAATATTTTCATAATGTCTCCAGGCTCATTAACTGTCAAGTATTGTAAACAAGAGCTGTTAATTGCTGAGCATTTTCAAAATCTGTCCAGCTCAGTTTAGGTGCTCCAATAAAGCCCTTAAAAATCCGCTCCTGTCAGTGAGATCTAAGGAACCACCTGTGGTTTGCAGATGGGAAAAGTGTCCCACTCACAGGAGTAAGGACTGGCATGGCTCTGGTTATCAATGTGTCACTGGGTGTGCACGTAAGCAAGTCAAGGGAGAATGTTTCTTCTTTGTTTAAAAAATGAAACTAAAAATTATGAAAAATATAGTCAAGTGCATCTGTGAGCTCTATGAAAAACAAATGCTATCTTCTGTCATGTTTCAGGAGAGCAATGGAAATGTGCTCCAATGTTTGCATTTTAAATTGCCACCTTTCACAATGATCAGTGCGAGACAAAAATGCCTCTTGTTTCCAGGAATTATGAAAGTATTTTTCCCTTTTTAAAGTAAAGAAACTCTAGGAATTCAAGTTTTTTCCAGCTGAGCTCAGAAGTCCTGTTTTGCACAGCATCTTGTGTGTTCCAGGTGGGACACACCTGCTGTGTGGAAGTTCAGGTTAGATTTGCATTTGTGGAATTTGCATTTATGGAATTTGCATCTGTGGAATTGAGGGCCTCAGCTGCAGCTGAAATCTCTGAAATGTCATGAATCATTGCAGAAGATGACATGAGTCATTGCATTGCTGTTCTACCTCTGCTCAATGCTCCACTATTTCCAGAAAGAAACAATTTATAATACTTTGCAAGAGTATAGGAATAATACTTTTCTTCTGAATAGCTCTTTCTCATATTTGACTTGGAAGCCTTCCAGTGGATTTCCAGATCTTTGCTTTCTGAAATATAAATGTTTTAAATTATTTATTTCATTGTTCAAATTCTGAGATGCCGGGCTGTGCAAATGGAACTTCAAAAGCTCAAAAATTATTTGGTTTATTTTCCTTTTTTAAGCCACAAACACATCCCCCAAAGTGAGTCTGAAATGCAAGATTTAAGTTGCTTTGGAGAGGCAGCAGTAACCTGCAGGGAGTTGCTTCAGTAACTCTGTGGTTTTTTTAATGTAAACCATTGCAAACCCCCTGCCTATTCCATGAACAAGCTCAAACCTCCTACCACGCTGGAGTAACACAAACAGAGCATAAAAAATAATAATATGGCTGATTTAAGAGTTAAAAATACACCAAAAAGGGTGAGTAGCTCAAAGTAGCAGAGCATGGATAACTTTGAGGCAGTGATGGGAGGCCTGAATGGAGCCTGCAGTGGCTGAGAGCCATCACGGAGGTGACAGTCGTGTCCACAGCTTGGAGGGTGGTGCCAAAATGCGGCGCTGCCTGCAAGTCTGCGAGCTCCCCGGAGGCTACCAGTTGTCTATCACTTCTCCTAGGACTCTGAAATAATATTGTCACTTGTGCTGTAAACAAGTGGCAGAATCATTTTATCTGGCTCAGTGTGTGTCATAACACACTCGAGGTTTCCCCGGAACATTTCCCAACGTCTAAAGAGCCTGTTGCTAAAACAGAACAGTCTTCTGGTGCTTCAAGGATGCTTAAATGTTAAGCAGCTAATAAGGAAAAGAGAGATTGAAGCAGAATGTTAAGGGAAATAATTAGAATTGGTTTTTTCCATGCCCCCCATGCTGCTGTTTGGTGTTGTTTGGTGTGGGGGTGTTTGGTTTGTTTTAAATATCTCTTTTGGGAATATATCCCTCAGATAGAGGAACAATTATCAAATAAATTATGCCTTGAATGCATTTGTCAGAGGTGGGGAGGTGTTTAAATCAATTGCTCTCTCTGTGGAACTAATAGAAGCTGAAGTTCAACCCAGTTGGGATTGGATTGCTCTTCAGTGTCTGAATATACTCCAGGTCATTATTTTCTCTTTCATTTCCAGGAGAGTTAAAGAACTAGAGGACAATAGAGAAAAAATTGGGGCTTTTTTTGCCTTTGGGATTTCTTTTTCCCCCATTGGTGTAAAAAGTATGCTTGAAGATGCGTCTGTTTTACTTCATGTTCCAAGTAAAGATGAGACGATAGGTGGATTTTATCTGTGTAGTGTGATAAATGCAGTCCTTGGCCGTTGAGTGTTATTTCCTGTTTAGTTACTCCCCATATCACTGCCCAGCCCATAGATGAGTCCCTTGCCTTCCCTGGAGGAGGTCAGCCCTTTGCTGCTGTTCCCCAGCAGGTGCATGTGCTGGCACACCCTTGCTGATGTTCCTCCAGCAGGGTCTGAAGTGTGCTGAATACAAAGCAATTGCAAAGGACACAGCTACCTTTGCAAATGACCACTAATGAGGCAATTAAATGTGCACCCCAAAGGAAATCAAGGGGCAGAGCTGTCAGAATGTATCTTGCTTACATGGCCCAAAGGGAGTTATACCTGGGCATTCCTCAGAAACCAGAAATATCCAACTTGTGGGCAATCTGCAGAGTGGGGTAGGAACCTTCCAGCCTCAGTCCTGGGCACACTCAATTAATTCTTGGCTAACTATCTGTAGTTTGCTGTTTGCTTTGTTTTCATTTCAGAAGATTTTCTCTCAGCAAACATTTAATTTGTGCCATCCACCACCCTTTGCAGCTGGGGCAGCCATTATAAATAATGACAGTGGCTTTTCAGGACACCACTTAAACTTTCCAGCAGCGTGCTCAGATTTTAACCTTTAGATGTATCACTGTAATGATATGTGATCCCTAAAGAATGAAAAGCTGTTTACTGAAAGTAACATAAACCTATTTTCAGCCTGAAAATTGTAATTAGTTCTCAGAGTAGCTGAACTTTCTGTGCAGAAGTGTGGTCCAGCCTAATGTTCTGGTGGTGGGCAGGACAGCAGTGGTGGGAGGAACAGTGTCCTTATAATCAAACTGAAACAACCAACAAACCAACCAAGCAAACCCAAAAAAACCCCTGAACCTGCCTCATTATGGATTTCTTAATTGAAAACAAGACTTGGTTATAGACACTTGAAAAGTTTGTTGTTGCTAATTGTTAGTTTCCAAACATTCTGTGGCTCCCTAGTGGCTTTTATTTTCTGGCAGAAAATGCAGAGTAAAGATGTTTTAATTGACCAATGAGTCAATAATAAAATAAATTAAAAATCTACTTCATCAGTAGTAGCAGCTTCTGGATGTTTGAAGTCCCTGCACGTAATCAATCCAGATTCTAAAAACTGTCAGCACAGTTTTAAGCTGTTCTCAAGTTCCTGTAAGGGATTTTCTTTAGGGAAAATAGCTTTTAAACCAGTTTCTTCCCACTATGGGCTTCATCTTGAAGTAAGTTGAACAAAAGATACTGGAATAATTACATCCTCACTTAATTTCACTGTAAATTCCTTACTTTTTTCTAGGAACCACTTTTATGTCGCTTACTGTTGCTTAGGGCAGATTAAATATTGTGGATTCGTTTGTGAAACCTCTTCCTACAATAAAACAACTTTCTTGTGCCTTCAGACGCAATCTCAAATACACAGTGAGAAATAAAGTTCTAAATGTAAAATTTAATCTTTAGAGCACAGAAAAGCTTTACTAAAAGCTTTAAGTGTAGATTAATAGGAGAAAATAATGAGTTTATGGTACACTTAGGCTATGTTTTCAGACCTGAATGACAGCTGCCTCTTGCTATTCTCTGAAATTTCTCATTTCCAAGTCTCTCTAACAGTTGTTTTACTCTTGGTGGATCCAATAATCAGCTGATGGACTAACAGGATGTGTGTTTAAGTTCCACTGGGGCTGTGCAGCACTGGCAGGATAATTAGCACATCCAGAGTCCTCATGGTTTCAGTCAGTGCTTCACATGTAAATAAAGTCTGACTTTGGTGTGCCCTGCCACTGGTTCCTGCGAGAAATGAGAAGTTATTGATCTTGTTTACCACTGTGTGTCTTTAGGACAGGCCTGCATTTCCCTGCAAAGTGCTGCTGCCTGCCAAGGCTGCTGGATAAAGTAGGATTAAGTGAATATATCTAGGAGTCACTGCTATAGCCAGGAGTTATTAGGGAGATAGTAGCTGAATGGTGTTAACTTAAAAAGGGTAAAGTCTTTATCCCCTAACTGGCTGGGCTCTGTTTGCTTCAAGGAAAATCATTATATTGACTTTTTTGGGAGGAAAAAAAAAATGTAGGTAGAAAAATTGGATTTATGTAGCATATTTTTCAGCATTTCAGTTTCTCAGAGCAATATGCTAAATTTTTCACCCCCTTTTGGGATTGAGAATAAACAGATGCAGATACTTCTGCAGCCTCCTGATGTGTTCAGCTGAAGAACAACACCACAGGAGAATCAAAAACTGAGGGAGGACTGGACAAGGGGAGTGAACCGAGCCAGTGTGTGATAACCTGTCCTGAACTTCACTGCAGTGCCCGAAGGAGCCTGCAGGAATCATGGAGAGAAATTATTTATAAGGGCCTGGAGCAACAGGACAAGGGGGATGGCTTCAAACTGACAGAGAGTACATTTAGATGGGATATTGGGCAGGAATTGTTCCCTGGGAGGGTGGGCAGGCCCTGGCACAGGGTGCCCAGAGCAGCTGTGGCTGCCCCTGGATCCCTGGCAGTGCCCAAGGCCAGGTTGGACACTGGGGCTTGGAGCAGCCTGGGACAGTGGAAGGTGTCCCTGCCCATGGGCTCCCCCTGTTTGGCAGTGCATTATTTAGATTTATTATTCTTTTGCAACTCATAATTTCCTTCTTCCTTGAAGCCTTGAAGGAAAAGGCCTGCCTGAAGGGACTGGATGAATTTTTTTTATTAAATATATCCTGATTGCTTCAGAAAATTAATTGATTCTGAAATATTTGTGCAGTGCCTGATGTTCCCTTTGTAGTGACCTCCTGGTGTTCCCTGATGCACAAAAGTTTTCCTACAAGCATGATCCCACCTTGCCAAGAGGAAGAACATGGTTTTTTATCAGAAGATCCTCAGAGGTTCCCTCAAATTATTTCAGAATTAAGACTTTCATGGACATTTGCTTGATTTTAACCCTTGTACCACAGTTATAAAGTAATGCTTTTAGGGTATAGACAGCAAGCACACATGTCAATTCTCAGTCTCACTCCCATCTCTGAATTGTCAATTATATGGTCCCCTTGTGTCAGAAGGAGTTATTCAATTAAATGTTTCTCTGCAAGTGCTTGGGATCTCTTCCAAGGCTTGTTCTCCTTGGTGAGCAGTGGGAAGAGAAACCTTCTGGTGAGTAGGAAGTCAACCTGCTGCTGGCTTCAGCTCTCTTTTCAGTCTGGGGTAAAAGAGCTCCCTTCCCCTTTATTGACATTGAATATCACATTACTTCTGTTGTAATGTCACTGAATATCACATTACTTCTGCGTGTGTCCCCAAAGGTTTCCTGGGCTTTCTCCATGATTTACAGGTGGCTGCTCCATGATGCATCCAACCCTCACTGAAAGTCAATGTCATTCCTTCCAGTATGGCAATTTCAGTGGGGGTTTGTAGAAAACTTTCTGGGTTCAAGCATTTTCTGAAAGATCAAGACTGTTACAATAATATCTTTAAAATGTTTTGTAACAACCGGAAATAGACTTTATAGATCTAATTTACACAGATCAGTGCAGTTAGACAACAGTGGTGTGTTATACAGTTAATTATATATGGGCTATAATTTACGGCTGCAAATGCAAGCCAGGATGCCTAAAGCAGAGTAAGGCAAATGTGCTGCTCAGATATCTCTAACACAGGCAAATTGTGGTTTACTGAAGCTGATGAGACCGGAGGGATTAAAATAAAATCATCATTGGATGTGAACAGGAAACTCCACCCAATGGAGGGATGGTTGGCAGTGCAAAGTGTTTCTTGGTTTGCTGCTAAGTGTAGTCAGAGTTCTAAGAGTTCTTTATCATCTTTTCTTCATAAAATAGATAACAAACTCGAGTTTGAGTATGAAAATATCATAGCTACTGACTCCAGTTAGAAATTGCAGTGATTGAACATGCAGCACTCAGCACCTGGCTGAGCATTCTCATGTCAGTGGCAGCTGTGTCAGGCACAGGTCAGGGGGCAGCAGGTTATCACCTGTGACTTTTGAAAATGAAATTGTTGATATTGGATCCTGAAGGCTTATGAAGATGAAAAGGCTTATTGTCATGTTCTTAAAAATTCAGCCTTTTCAAAAAATGGGTTACTAATTACTGCAGTAATGTGCAGTATTCTATTGTTAGCTGAGACTGATAATAACTTCATAAGTTAAAAATGACAGGTGTTTAAAATGTTTTCATAGTAAGAAGTCCCAAATTAACTGTAGCTGTAAAAGCCCTATGTTTCAAAATTTTAAACTGCTCTGTTGCCTCTTGAGGGTGAAATCTGTGTGGATCAGTCACGACCACATGAAACTTTCATTTTTATTTGGTGGGCTGATTAAATCCCCCATTGCACCCACTGGCACAAGCCTGGAGAATGACACCAGGTTTTTAACTTTCCTTCACCATCATTCTCTATCTTTACATAAAACATCTCATGTGACAACTTCAGATGGCACAAATTGTAGAGGCAGGCTATCAGGAGGATGGATTATTAATTGTTATTTGAAGCTCCTGATCACTGATTGGCACATCTGTGCAACGAGATATAACAAAGGCTGGAAAATCTAAATGCCATAAACCACCCAAAATACAGCTGTTCCCACTGTGCACTGCAGTGGAGCTTTCAGTGGTGGCATAAACACCCTGATTTTGGTGGAGATGGGTGACAAGACACAGGGACTATTGATCAGGTGAGGTGTTGCCACTACCTGAAGGCCAGCTTTGCCCCAAGTTGTATAAAATCTGTTTTCTCTCCAAGGGATAATGTGGCTCTCCTGGAGCCTGTAAGGCTGGGAGAGCTGGGATTGTTCACCTGCAGAGGAGAAGCTTTGGGGTGATCTCAATGTGGCCTTGTAGGGCCTGAGGGAGCTGCAGGAAAGATGGAGAGAGAAAATTGCAAAGGGCTGGAGGGACAGGACACAGGGAATGGCTCCCAGTGCCAGAGGGCAGGGATGGATGGGATATGGGGAAGGAATTGTGCCCTGGGAGGGTGGGCAGGCCCTGGCACAGGGTGCCCAGAGCAGCTGTGGCTGTCCCTGGATCCCTGGCAGTGTCCAAGGCCAGGTTGGACACTGGGGCTTGGAGCAGCCTGGGACAGTGGGAGGTGTCCCTGCCCATGGCAGGGTGGCACTGGATGGGCTTTAAGGTCCCTTCCAACCAAAGCCATTCTGTGGTTGTACAAAATATATCTTCTCTGATGGCTAACAGGGCTCTGCCCTGGATTTTTTAGGTGTTTTCAGGGTTGTTTGTTTTCTCCCTGGCTGCTGGGCAATGTCACTGCGCTGGGTGGGGCTGTGGTGGCACTGGCAGTGTGTGTCATGGGACAGCCCCGTTCCCTCCTCACAGAGGTCCCTGCAGCCCCCAGGTGACCCCTGGGAGCAGACACAAGCACAGTCTGGGGGTGTAGGGGGTCACAGTCGAGCTCCCCTGTGGCCTACAGCAGGGACTCTTGGGGACTCTTGGGGACACAGAAAAACTGAGGACATTTTTCTGGGAATCATCAAATTGTTTAAGTTGGAAAAGGACTTTCATGATCTGACCTTGAAATGGCATAATGGAATTTTGGGCTTCTGAAGGTGATGTTCATACCTGTGGACAAGGGCATTAGTGACTTTCCTTGCCTTATGCTACGGGTGTCCTACAAATTTTAAAAACAAAAAACAAAACCAAAACCGACCAAACAAACAAAGAAAAACCCACCTAAAAACAAACAAAAACCCCAAACAAACAAAACAAACAAAACAAATCTCCAAAACACCCCACAACANAAAAAAAATATCCCTAAAAACCACACATGCTACAAAAAAATTTAGGTATTGGAACATTAGGTCAATTGTGTGCAAATTAATTTTTCTGTGGTTTTTTTTTTCCTTAACAATTTGTTCAGTAACAAAATTTGAAGGTTATTCCTTGGGTGTATGAATCTTTCCTTTGTCAGGCAAACTCCTCGGAGCCTTCCCCTCTCTCCTGGGCCAGTTTTGCTCCCCGGGCTTAGAGGGGCCGAGTGACAGCAGCACTGAAGGAAAGTGCAGTGGCAGGGCTTGTCTGTCCCTGTTCTGGGCTCATCCTTCCTGCAGCTCAGCTTTTCTGCTTGGCTGGGTTTCTCTATCTTATCTCCTGACGTTTTGCATGCAATATGTTGCACTTTTGCCAGACAGCCCAGGCTACTCCACTGCTGTATAACTGTGCTTGACATTTAATTTAAAATCAAAGATACCATTCTGTAATAGCTTGTTAAGCTGTGCCTCAGTCCCAAGCAATGAAAGTCACCTGATTTTCAGTGGAAGAGTCAATTCACTGCTCTGGCTGTATTTTCAAGAGGATTCTGCCTTGGAATAGGAACATAGAAAGGTTAGGTGCCATTCTCTGTCACCCAAACTCAAATTGAAGGCCCATAATTTATGAGTTGTCTGCACAAAACTAATTTCACTTCAAATATTTTCATTTCTTACCGGTCTGAAATAGCAAATGTGTGAATAAACCTGGAATTCTCTATTATTGTGTAATTGCGTAGCAAGGAGATTTCTGTGTGAATAATTAACTGCATGGCCTTATATTTCTAAAGGGAACAAGGAAGCAAGGTGAAAACAATTAAATCTATATTTATAACAAAGAAGTTTTTTAAGCATGAACTAAGGGCTGGGTCTTGCAATGTTCATCTCAATTGTTGGCTGGAATATTTGCTGGAAGTGAAGCCTTTTGTGCAGTTTGTTTGGGTTTCTTTAGTGAAATAGAAGAGCCAAAAGATGTCTCAATTCCATGAAAAATGTGGTTGCATCAAACATACCTACAAACTTGTCAGTGTTTTGTATCCAAATGTCTACATTTATAATAAAGAACATTGCATGCTCACAGTTCAGTTGTTTCTTCCAGAACAAACAAAAAGCTGAGGAATTTCATTTTCCCCACAGTGGAGCACTTTGTCTGTAGTGATTTTGTCACTGATCCCTGTGTAAGACCCACTGTGACCCCAAGAAACATTTCTGGGATGTGCTTCACTCAAAATTATGAAAAATGGATGTGAAATTTTGTTCTGTAAAAACAGTGCTGAATACAGGAGGAAAACTGGGCAAGCTGGGACAAAATTTCTGGATGTATTTAGGATAAGAAATCGTAAAACTGTTTCCAGGTTTCATTATTTAGAAGATTCTCTGTGACAATATCTAATCCAAAACACAGCATGTCCTGTCATGCAAGTGTATGTGAAGAGACTTGAAAGTATCGGGGTATCACAAAGCTGTACCTTAACGAGAAAATAGAAATCTACATGATATCTGACCTGGTAGGATCTGAATAGGTGAGGAGGGTTGTTGTACTGCTGATCATACCACAGGACCTCCAGCTGCTTCCTTTCTGTCTGTGCAGGTGACACTGCCAGCAGGGACAGCCAGGGTGCTCGGCCTGCAGCAGGGACTGTGGGTGATAGAGGCACTGAGGGAATTTCTTTGGGAATCATAGAATTGCTTAGGTTGGAAAAGGACTTTAAGATCTTAAATTAATACAGCACTGCCAAGGCCACCACTAAACCATGCCCCAAGTGCCACATCCACATGGCTTTAACCCCTTCAGGGATGGGGACTCCACTCCTCCCTGGGCAGCTGTGCCAGGCTGGAGAACCCTTTCTGTGAGGAAATTGTTCCTAATAACCAACCTGAGCCTCTCCTCCTGTCCCTGTTCCCTGGGAGCAGAGCCTAACCTCCCCGGCTGTCCCCTCCTGTCAGGGACTTGTGCAGAGCCACAAGGTTCCCCCCTGAGCCGCTTTTTCTCCAGGCTGAGCCCCTTTCCCAGCTCCCTCAGCCCCTGCTGGGGCTCCAGCCCCTTCCCAGCTCTGTTCCCTTCCCTGGACACCCCCAGCCCCTCCATGTCCCTCTTTGTGAGGGCCCAGAGCTGGCACAGCCCTCGGGGTCCCTCAGCAGGGCCAGGACAGGGGACAGGCCCTGCCCTGGGCCTGCTGCCACCCCAGGGCTGGCACAGCCACGTGCCGTCAGCCTCTGGCACCAGCACCCCCAGGTCTTTTTCCTCTGGGTGGCTTTCCAGCCCCTCTGCCCCAGCTGGAGCAATTCAGGGGGGCCCTTCTTGAAGAATGTCCAGCTTTCCTGGAGAATTGAAGTCTGTCCCAGCCTTTGCACATTAATTGTTACCTGTGAAGCAATTTATGCATTGTGGTAATATCTCAGAGCAGTCTCAGCCACTGAGTGCTCTAAACCATAACCTCTATTTTAGAAGTACAATGTTTGTTTTGGAATTAATGGTGAATTTTAAGGTGTCTACCATTTGCAAACCTTGCTGGCGTCAGTGAAACTTAATTTCACGTATTTCAGGCTGCCTGGCACTCATGTGAGCAATCCATTCTGACTTGGAGGTGACTAATAGCAATTAAGAGCCAGAAGATGTCATTCTGATCCTCTGAGAGGGGGCAGTCACTGTTGAAACTGTTGCAATTTAAACACCAAACCAGTGGTTAAAGCATAAGTTGGCAGATTTTTAAGGCTGTAGTATTTAATGGCAGGAGCACCTGTGGTGCTTTAGGGAGATGTGTTGCTGTTCTCAGAGCTCAGCCCGTGCCACATGATGCAGTGAATTTTGGTGTTTCTGGAAGGCTGGCTTTGGGCTGCAGTGAACAGTAATTTATGTGAGGTGTGGCACTGGGGATAATGGTTTGGATTTGGGGAATGAGGAGGAGCCTTTAGGATTTATGAGGGTTGCTTTTCTCCTTCCCCTGAAACAGGCAGAGTATGAAATGGTTGATGACGCCTCTTTGAGGTTAGTGCTTGTTGGTATTTGCGGATTTGGGGTTTTTTGGCCCTGTCTGTGCCTGGGATTGTCAGGACATGCTGATGACAGCTGCCCAGGTTTTTGAGTTTGTCCTTTGTCCTTTGAGTTATAGGGCTGCAGCAGAACCTCAGATTGCCCTGGACAGGTCTGTGCCCCCACTGGGGAAATATGCCCGAACTAGAATTTGAATAAAAGCATCACAGAAGAACAACGTTCTTTTTGCCACCTCAACTGGCTATAAGGGCCAAAATTACCTGTAATGTGCATTTTCAGATTTTTGAGGGGTTTTTTTTTGCTTGTGGGGTTTGTTGGTGAGTTGTTTTTTGTGGGGTTTTGGGTATTTTTTTAATGTGTGTTTATGGTTTGGGGTTTTTTGTTTTTGTTTGATTGGTGTTTTTNTTTTTTGGAAGGGGAACATTTTGTTAGAAACCAGAAATCTGCTTTCTGACTGACCGATGAGGTCCAAGAGAAACTGAAGCTCTATGGAGCATTTGCAGAAGTTCTTGTTGTGCTTTACCTTGCTTGGAGGCTTTATTAGAAAATGAATTTCTGGTTTGCCAGAAATTGTGTAGAGATCTTAGCTTTGGTGGGCAGACATTTAAAACTAATGTTAAATGCTGTGTCAGTTTGAAATATGGGGAAATATCTCGGTGAGAAATGGTGGAAGTTCAAGATGGTGGAGGAAAAAGAGACTGAAACTTCACATAGGAACATCTCTTCAAAGGGCCCATTTCAAGGGTTGTGATGGGGAGTGGTCTTCAAATAATATTATTTAAATAATTTAACATGAACTTCAGGAGATAGTACTAAAAAAATTCAGATTTTAGGCTTAAAGGTCAAACATGCTGCATTAAACCAAGAAAACTAATTTATATGAGAACAGATGAAATTTATATGAGAACAGATGAAATAGCTCCTTCCAGCTTTCTAGAATGGGTCACTAAATATTTTTTAATTGTGGCTGGTCAATAGTTACTTAATCTGATTAATCACTGCCAACCTTTAGCAGATTCCTGCTAATGAATGAAGGGTGTTAATGCTCATTTCTTTCCCTTCTCTTGCCCTGCCCTGCTCCCTAAGAATGAGTTCTTTTGTATTGCAATAGGAAACCTTCAGAGACTTTCAGGAAATTACCCCTGACAGCCAAGCTCATGCTTACAGTAACAAAGTGATCTCATGGCCATGCATGGGAAAAATAATGTTATTTTTCATAGCAATTAACTTACAACTTGTGGTGATTTATTGAAAATCACTATGAAAAACCTGCCCAGGATATTTGCTTCAGTTGAGATCATAATCCTCATTTTCTCCTGAATCAACAGATCAAACTCTTTCAATCCCTCCTTTTCTTGATGGAGCTATTCCTCCTCCCACACTGCCTCCCCTCTCTACTTCTGCATTACTGGCTTTTGTCCTTTTTCTCCTCTCAAAATGACAGTGGCTGAATTCTTTTTTGTTTCAGGAGGTGTGGAAGGACAGAAACTCTAGGTTCTTCATATCCAACAGAGCCAATGGCTGCAAACCTCATTTCTGTTAATGAAAACATCCAGATTTGGTTTTCAGAAAGTCTTGAAAATGTGACTCTAACATCAGCAGAGACATTTCTGACCTCAGGATACTCGAGGGTTCTTCAGGGGATTTTCCTGTCACCAACTTCAACTTATTTCAGGCTTTGCTGACTTGAGGCTGGCACAATGTACATTGAATTCATATTTTTGCAGTTGCATGGGAATTCTCCTGCATTTCCTTAAATGAATACTTCAGAATTCCACAAGACTATATTAAAAGTTTCTTACACCAGTAACTGCTCTGTTTGTTGGCATGTAAAGAAAGCCATAAGATTTAACTGCTGTGTGCAGAATGTTAGCTACATTATGAAATACTAAAAAAACATTTTTTTCCTGGCTGTTCTTCCACTTGGAAGGGCTGTTGGACACTCATGATTAATTGAAACTGGAAAGTATCTTGAAAATTGGGTTTTGGGTGTAGTTTTTTTGTTAAGTCAAGCTTGCCAAATTATTTTGTTGCATTTCTGCTAAAATTTGGTGGTTTAGAATGGGTTGGTTTGACTAAATAAAAAAGTGTCTTAAAAATATAAAAACAAAATTCAACGTTTGGTTGTTTTAGGGCAGAATTACCTAAATGAGGGGCTTTTAGTGCTGCTGTCCTGAAGGATCCCAGCACAGAGCTCCAGTTCCAGCCCACATGGGACATTTTCTCTCCCCCCACACTGCTGCATGAGTGACACAATTATTGTTTGGCAGGAAAAAATCGATAACACTTTTTCAGCTCCCTGTTTCCTCTTTGGTAATTCTTATTAGAACTTCTAGAGACAACTCAACTTTTTGTGATCTGTTTTCCAGGAGCTTTAAAAAGTGAGAGCTTTGTGTGCATTAAGAAAGAGCATTTTGTGTCACTAAATGAAGACAGCAATGAAGCTGTTTTTGAGAGGGCAAGACCCTGTTGATACACATTATTTTGGAGGTAGATCTTCCACAATGGGAGCTTTTTTCCAAGGGCTGCTCCCATCCCAACAATGTGAAAATCTTCAAAGGCGCTGCTTCATCAATATGCAAATCTTCAAAAGGGGAATTACACAATAACAAGAAAACTCTCAAAGGGAAAGCAGTTACCCATAGATGTAAAAATCTTTGTCAGGAACAGCTCCTCAGTGATTTAAAAGTTTTTCAGAGTGAAATCACCTCAAGCAATGCAAATTCTCTCTGTGCATGGGAAAGCACCAAGAATGCTCCTGTGTAATCTTTACAGTGGCAGGAAGTGTTGCCTTGAAAATGTTTTAAATAACATTTTTCAGAATTGGTGCTGTATGTACAATCCCACTACTGTGGGATACCTTGAGGGTGGTGAAGCTTTTGAGTTTACCAGAGGAGTTTTGGTTATGTCTTTATCAGATGGAGATCAGGCTGTGAAGCAGCACTTTGAGATAAGTGGTTTTTATTAGGCTCTTAATGGGGAATTATGAACTGCTGGATGTGGTTCATTAAGCAGCTATTTGTCAACTCCTTTATATTTGCAGCAGATACATTATTTATGTTTATTTTGAAGCAACAAGTCCAACTTTACAAGGACCAGAAGCCTTGCTGGTATGACAACTGGGGAGGGAATTCGTGTTGTCTCCTGCTTGTCCCGAATGTTTGATGATGGGATGCCCACAGTGTCCTGAGGGACAAGGAGACACCACTGGCTGTCGGGCACCTTCTTCTGTGTGTCTTTGCACCTGACAGCTTCTTTATTTCCTAAAGACCAAGATGTGTTCCTAATAGCAGTAATGCAAGGTTAACTAAACTGCAATAAAGTATTTTTATTCTGGAAAAGCAGCACAACACTTATTTTTACTTCAGCCACATGCTCAGTACTCAGCCTCTTCTGAAGATTTCAGGTCCCAGTCCTTAAAGGAAGTGGAAAGGTCCCTGCTCTGATATTGGGGTCTGCTCTCTCCAGTACCTGAGGTGGTGTCAGGTGTTGACTGCGAATTTTTCAGGAGAAAGTCATCATGTTGTCCCAAATAAAAGGCAGATATTTTAAACCAATTCTATCCCAATTAGCCAGATAATTCTGGCAGCACCAGAGGTCTGTTTCAGTAGCTGTCAGCTCCTGAATTCTGGAGCCCTGCTTGCTGTGCCTGCCTGCCCTGAAAGCCTGGTGCCTTTGCTGAGCTGTGGGCATGGAAATGGCAATTCTAATGCACGGTGTAAATAGCCCAGCGCAGCAAGTAGAACTTGCCGGGAAAGCGGTATTTATTTGACTGACTCTTTGCTCACTTGTTGAACCTGGTTAATCATATTTTCTGAGAACAGCACAAGCCTTACTATATATGATGACTGCAACATATACCCTGTATTTCAGTTTGATTTTGAAATATCACCCAGATGATTTGTGTTTGCTCTTAAAGCTGTGCTGAAAGAATATAAAGGAAGTCATTATTCTCATTCTGTTTAAGCTGGAGATTTACTCCATTTCCATAAACCTAAGACGACAGCCTCTTTTCAAGATAATTCACATACTGTGCCTTGCCAGCTTCCTGCTTATGATATCTGAAAGAGAAACAGTTAGAAAAAGAAAAGAAAAAGCAAATAATTTTCACTCAATAAGTAGCTTTCCCCCCAAATATCTCAAAGGTGATGCTGCTCTCAAATGATCTCTTAGGTTTTGGGGTTTGCTGCCATAAAGTGAAATAATAAGTATTTGTAATTGTATTATTAGTAATGAGGAGAAATAGTCTATTTTAAGTAGCAGTTATTTTATATCATAGCATTGATATGTTGAGCACACATCCTGTTCAAGCATGATTTTGTTATTTTAGAAAGTGCTTTATGGGTTCTGTGCATAGAAGGTGACCTGGGGGTTAACAGCTATTACAGTTCTCTATTAAAGACTGGAGCTGGCTTATGTTAAAGGAAGCTGTCATTCTGCCCAGGAAATGTGGGCTTTGCTAGTGGGAAAAAACAGAAATAGACCCTGCTCTGTACCACACTCCTGTCATATTTAACCTCTATCTGGCAAAATTCTTCTGTTTGCAGAAACACAGTTATTGTGACCATTATATAAAACCATGATCCACACAAACACAGAGCACTTTCTGAAATGCGTTCAGAAGTGTGGTAGAGATCTGGGGGAGAAAAGCTGGCATCTTCCAGCAGTGGATATTCTCTATCAGGTTATAGTATTTGCAAGGTGCAAACACTCACGTTGTTTTGCTCTGTAGACCTGAAGAAAAGCAAAATAAAAGTCCTGTGGCCCTGCACTGAAAGTACAATGTGTGGGTGGACATGCCAGTGCTTAGTGCTGGCCGATAATTAAGGCAGTCCCTTGATGACCTTAGCCCCAAAAGCAGCCATGGAAAATGGTGAAAAACTGGGAGGGGCAAAGGAGTTTCATGAGGTGCTGCTAAATGCACACAACTCTCAGCTAAAGAGCTGCTAATAAGATGTTTGTTCTTGAGAACCTGTACAAGCTCTGCCCATAGCTCAGGGTCACTTTAGGCAGCGTGGCTCCAGGCTGGTGTTTCCAGGCAGGGAAGGGAAGGGAAGGAGCACATCCGCTGGGAGAGCCTCAGGAGCAGGGATGGCAATGTCCCTCCTCCCAAAGTGCTGGGAATTTGGTAACGTTCAATTACTGCAGAGGGCCTTTTCCTGTGGGCTTCAGGAGAGGCCTGGAGGGTGAAGTGGTGGAGGAGGGCTGACACAGATATTGTAGGAGGTAGAAGGTCTCTAGTATTGCTTTGATTTATAGGATAACTATGTTAAGGAAATTCTGTGATTGTCCCTTTTTTTGTCAATACAGACATGTTGCAGTGAGTTTCAAAAGAGCACAAAACATACAGGTTTCCAAGCTGAGGGAAACTGGACTTTATAACATCTGCGCATCCTTACTTAAATTACTTCTTTTATTAAATATATATATATAACATATATATATAGCATTAATTTAGCTTCTAATAGGATTTTTCACTCAGGGCTGACTTTGTGGAACAGACTGGTTGGAGTGTAGTAGAGCTGTCAGAATTGGGGGTACAGGTTCCAATGCATAATATTGGCTTTTCATCCAATTTTTTCCTTATTTTTAGTGTATTCTTCTCATAGGCAGTGGCAAGATGTTTAGAAATGCTATTTTTTAATACGAAAAAATAAACATGAATTGTTGGTATCTTATTTTTAAAAATTGCTTCAAAGTTCTTTGCATGTTCTTGGAAACGAGAGCAAAAGTGTTCTGTAGTGCACAGGTGGTGAGAGAAGTCCTCCTTCCCTGGGGTGAAAATAACCCTTCTTGTCTCTGTATCAGACCTGTTGTGGGTGTCAGAATGGTCTGGCTAATTGAGACAGAATGTGTTTAAAATATCTTCCTTGAATTTGGGACAACATGCTAATTTTCTTCTGACAACTTCACAGTCAACACCTGACAGGTCATAGAATTTTCTTTTATTTGCATGATTATAAGTGATAGGGCCCTGACAGTCACAGGTTCACACCTGCATAGGAGTGATTCTAAATTACAGCTTAAGACAAATATTCTTCCCCAGCTTGGGCCAGGACTCTAAGGGATGAGTGCATGAAGTGGATTTCCTGTGCAACAAGGAACATGTTATTGGGTCTTCCCTGTGCAGAGGTGACCAGAAAATGTGACAAAAAGGGTCCTTGGGGGTTCTGGTTGCAGCCCCATGTTGGAGAGCCTTTCCTAGAGCAGCAGGTGATGCAGCTCCACTTGTAGGTTCTAATCCAAGTCTGTGGAGGAGTTGGAATTCCAGCTGGAATCGGTTTCCTGGAAGTGCTTGGGTTGGGAGCAGGGGGCGAGCCCTGCTGGGTGTGTTTGGGTTCTCAGAGCACTCCCCATGACCAACAGCACACCCCGTGCTGACCCTTGGCGTGAGTTGGGTTTTTTGGCCTCTCACTCCCTTCTGTGTGGTGAGAAATGACTCTTCACTTTCTGCTCTCCAAACCTGAGCCTCCAACGCCAGCTGGAGCTCTGATTTCTGTTTGGAAATGGAAGTTTTTTGGAACCCTGCACCAGGGTGCAGCTGGGCCACTTGGTGCCTCTGTTTCCCTTTCCTGCTCTGCTCTCAGATCTCATCTCTGTGGAGGGGAGGAATTTGCTGCAATGCTCAGCAGGTGAAAAGGCTGCAGAGTTCCTGACCTGGAAATATGTTTTGTTTGCTGTCCAGGGCTCAGCCAAGTGTCAGTGTTGGATTTAAGGCTTGCAGTGACTCTCTCATCCTTCCAATCAAACTTTAGCAGCCTCAGATCCACTCCTGGTAGGACTGATCTGAGGCCCTTACAAGGATGATCAAAAGTGTTTGAAAACTACCTTGGAATAAACAATAAATGCAGCTTTTATTAGTCAGTTATAAAACGTTGCTGATACAAATACTCATATTTAGAAAATGGGTTTGAAAGGAAATGAACAAAATGCTTTCCACTTAAGCATTTTTTGTTTGTTTTTTTTTTTCTACTATGTAAGACACTTTGTTATGTATTTAGTGAGGAATTTTCTTTTGGGGGGACTGATTTAACATGAGTCTTGGTCTCTGGAGTATCTCATTAATATGTTTCTGCAAAAATGTCAGATATTTTGGTATGTCTAATAACATATATAAAATGTAAATCCGTTGTACTTTAAAGTCTGTCAAAGAAATACTTAAATACCTAAGGTACTGTATTCCATACCTTGGAAAAAGATCTTCTCTAATGCACGTGTGTGCACATGAATGTTGTCATTAAATGGATAAATAAAATTTGGGCTCTAGGCAGGAATTTGGAAGCACTGCTTCTGAGGTGGGTGATTGTGGGGTTTAATTTTTGTTTTGTTAAAATCAGTGCTTCATACAAGTTTAAATAAAAACTTTGTCAAAAAAAGGGGGAGATAATATTTGTGTAGGTGATGTTCTTTTCCTTCAAAGATCTGCATTTCACCAGCACCTGCACAATAAAAATCATCTTTAGATTTTAAACTTGCGTTTGTTTCCTCTTGGTATTTGAACACCAGGGTGTTAAATCTGATTTCTGCTTATATAAAGTGTTTTGAAATGCTTAATGTCCCAGTAAAGAAGGAACCTATTAATGAGATATTATTATAACTACAATTTTTTCCAGATGACGTTTCCTGTTGCAGAAGAGCCTGGTCTGCCAGTGGATATGGGAGTGTTGAGCCATGTGCTTTCCTGCCTTCCTTGTTCCCCACGCTGGCAGGTTCATGGCATTGATGGATCTGGCTCTTTATTCTGCATCTGAGCTCCTCGCAGCAGAGCATAATGATGTATTCTGAACATGTACATGGAAACTCATCTAGAAGTGCTCATTCTGGAGGGCTGCTTTGCTTAAAGCACTGACAGGACTTGGTTCGTGGCAGGGTTGCTCTTTGAACGTGAGAATCTGAATTTGGGAACAGAACATTGTTCCTTTGGAGCAGGGAAGCTGAGAAATTTCACAGCAACATAAAATACCCCCCCCAAAATACAAAAGTAATGATAGCTTTATGAAAAACAGATCTGTCTCTCAATTGACTTAAAATTCAACCCTTAAAGGAAAAGAAGAAAGGAAAAAATTCCTGTAGTCAGGAAATCTCAGTATTTGTTTAGCTTTTTTAATTTTTACTTTGCAAAGTACCTGAATCTCCCTTTCTGCTGGGACAGGGAGGTAATGAGAAGCTTTGACTTGCTTTACTCTTCTGTTAATTCAAGTAAGCATTGAGTGATTTGAGCTATAACACTGATTCCACTTTGGCTTTCCAAAGTGCTCAGCATTGTCTCTGCTCTGCTCCTGATGCTTTTATTGCAGCTATTGGGAGTTTTAGGTGCAAAGAGCAGAAAAGCTGCTAATAGGATTCTCACTATTTTTTGTTGTTTCTGGAAACATTTGTTTGCAAGTTTGGGAAAGTGAATTGATTTGCATAGTGAAGGTTATTTCTCCAGTGAAGAGAGCTAGTTTCATTTTTGAATGAAGGTTTGTTTTGACAGAAAATAGTTATATGAGGAAAATGTGAGTTTAAAAAGACCCTGGCAAGAATTTGATTCTTATTCTCCTTTTCCCTTCTACTATGAAATAAAATAACTTTCCAGGTATGGCCATGCTGCTTCTCTTGGCAACTGCTGCAAAAGAAAGTCAGTTTCCCATGTACTGTGATCAACTGGACTTAGTGTTTGCTGAAAGATAAATACAAGTATCAGAGGCTGTGCAAAAGCTTCATTAATCTTCCCTCTTGCTGAAGTGGGGGAGCACTGTGAGCACAGGGTTGGAAATGTAGTGACAGCAATTATTGACTTATTGTGTTAATGATATGACAGCTTGTTATAAATTACCAGAGGTTAATGGGATAAAGGGTTGCTATAAAACCTCTTGAAAACTGATGATGTATTATTTTCTTTACTTTCCTTCATAAATATGTATTTGAGGCTGTAGGAATAACTTTGCAATCCTTTATTTCCAGTTGCAGTGTAAGGATTTATCAATGATTGGACACCCAGCAGTGACACTTTTGGGGTGCTGGGATATAAATGGAGCTGATCCCTCATTGCCTTGTTGTTCCTCCTGCAAAGCTGTGCCTTGGCTCTTCCCCTGTGCCCTGTCAGCAGAAGCACAGAGTCATTTGCTTCTCCTGAACCTGCTGACAAGAGATTGTTGGTTTTGTGTCCTGGGTATGGATATGCTGCTTTCCCATCGTGCCATGCTCTGCTCTGGGATTTGAGGTTTCTCTTGTTCCCTGATTTCTCCTAAGGGCTTTGCCTATAAAACCCATCAAGTCTTGTTCCTGCAGATGTGAGAGCTGGGTATTTGCTGCTCTCTGTGCAGTGATTGGGCATTGCCAGGATATAAATATGTACTTTTGTTACAGTCTAAGCCCTCGTGTTTCAGGAAGAGAGATGCCTTGATCAATACAACATGTTAAAAACACATTTCAGAGTAAATAAACATGGGCTTTGTCCCTGGCACGATCTGTACCTGTAAACTAACAATCACTGAATGTAAGGTGGAAGTGACCTACTATTGGGTGCTCCAGCCTAAATGTCTTTTTTAAATTTTTTAAATTCATTTTTGTGTCAAGTTTATGCTGTAGAAATATTCACTGTAAGATTTATGGAGTTTTTTGTGACAGACAGATGATCTGCTGGTGATGACAGATTCAGATTTGGCAAATACGTTTAATTCTGAATCATGCTTCTTGCTGATAAAACAGGATCAAGGAAGGCATGAGGATTAGCTCAGGATTTGGGAACACAGGCACAGGATAGAAAGCACTATTATCCCTGGCAATATGGGCCAAATTGTAACTTTAAAAATCACAATTCTAGAATGTGTTAAACCAGATTTATACCCATACATTTTGCTGGTTTGAAGTTTTTAAATTCTGTTCAGCCACTTTTAGTCCAGGGACTTGGTTATTCCTTATTTCCCTCTGGATTTTAGATCTGCTAACAAGAGTCTTGGTTAGAGCAGTTGTCCAAAGCGAGGTTTTATAACCAAATCCTCTCCTCAGGAAACTTCAGTTCACAGGTTCCCAGCATTGCTGCTGGATCCAGCACTTGATTACAAGTACCCAAAAACACGGATAATTCCTTTATGATGGTAGAAGAGAGTTTGTCTGCCCAAGTTCCTTTCTCTTTCACTTATCAGTTTATTTTTTAAATTTTTGNTTTTTTGCCAAATTCAGACAAAAGTGATCCTTCAGCATCAGGATGCATTTTACATCTGGCCAACATCCCCAGATCTGCTTTTAGGATGGTTTCTTTCAAGCTCTTGCTCATTTCAAAGGGTCACATCTGGAAAAACATTTTTTGCTCCATGTGTTGGCTAGGAAGTTGTGTGCCATGTTTGTGTATTTGTGACACAAGTGAGAAAACCTATCCTCAAAAGGCTGCCTAGAGTATATCTGAGGTGGGGAATCTTTTAAACAGGCAGCTACAACAGACAGTCATTTGAAAAAGCATCTCCTATAAACTTTTCACAGTCCTGTTGTTGCTAACCAGTTTTATAGATGTCTGCTCAACACCTAACGATGATTGCTGTCACCCTCTGTGAGAAATGAATCCCTTCTCTTCATTAGTCTCCAAAATGCATCCGATAGGAAAAAGCATTTATAATTAACCAATGCAGAAAGGAACAAAACTTTCAGTGTTACAGTGCGTGACATTGTTGGCTGAGTCACATTCCTGGGGAGATAATTTCGTGTCTTTATTGAAATGCATTTAATGTGGTTGAGTAGAAGGGAATGCATCAGGTACTGAAGAACAATCAGAGCACATCTTGTAAATCATTTACAGAAACAAGACAGCCTTACATCAATGCTAATTAGTTGAGAGCTTCCAGAGTTTTCAGGAGAAAAACTTGGTGTAAGTAAAACCTGCAGGCTGTGATTTCTGGAAGAATGGATAGGGAGGATTAAAAATATATATTGGTGGGTTAGATTGCTATTGACTGTGTAAATAAACTGAAAGATTGCTGTCAGAAACCTTTCAGACTGTGTCAGTAAACAGTAAATGTATAATAAATAAATTTTTAAAGGCCTGTAAAACCCCCATATGTCTCTCAGGAACTGTAGTGCAAGGAAAGGTGTCACACACTTGCATGGGAATCCCGTTCTTTCAGCTTGAATCAGTATTTCAAACCTAAAGCATCCCCTTCTCACCTGTCTCCTTTCAGCTCTCTTTAATCATGTATTTGGAAAACCAATGGTCTCAGCAACTCATCCTGCCTTTTTATCTTCACAAGGACAACTCTAAAATTGTGGGGAGGGAAAAAACCACCAAACCCCAAATATGTAAAATGTCAGGGAGAAACAATTATAGTGGGTGTCTTCATAATTGGTTCTCAGTGTTATCAGCAAAGAAAGGTTTATTGTACGAACACCTCAGCAATTAAGAAGGGAACCCCAGAAAAATCAGTTTTTAGCAGTCTGGATAGTTTGTGTGTCCTCTGGGGTTTTCTTGCACAGATTTACCTTGATTATAAATTTAGCAGATTAATTTCTGGATGAGTCCCTATTAGAGATCATGGTATTACAGCAGGGGAAATGAGTGTTTTTAGTGCCCTCTAAGTGCTGGTCTCTCCAGGTATGAGGAAAGCACCCGGAAAGGCTGCACAGGCCAGGCATCCTTGTACATGCTTTGATTTTTTTCTCGAGATTGAAGCACCCATTTATTCTGTCACGAGCAGAGGAGTAAAGAAGAATTATGTCAAAGGAAAAGCAGACAAGACCACGGGTTTCAGGAGACTGGTGGATTTGGCTGTAATGCTCCTTAACCCCCACTCCCAGGGGCTGGGATGGCAATGGAACGTTCTTTTCCAGCAGGAATGAGTGGTGTACCGTGTGGGGCATGGCCCTTTGTTATGGTTGCAGAGAGTTGTTCATAAATTTGGTCTTTAGGATTTTGTCAGGGTTCAAAATCCAGCTCAGTGCTTACGTAGCTGGGCATTCCCTATGTCACTTTTCTCAAACATGTTTTATTAGTCCTTATTATCCCCATGAATTAGTGCTTCCTGAGCTTGGAGTGAGAGGAACAGCAGGATTGACTCTGCCTGAAGGAGGATGAGGTGTCAGTGCTGTGATTTCTCCTGCATTTCTGGTGCAGAGTCCTGCTCTTGGTCAGGATGAGCCCTCATGGGTTCTTGCAGCCATGGGATACCCTGAATAACAGTTTCCCTAAGTTCAGCTCCCTAAACCATCAAAGATACTTGTTCTGAAATCTGAACTTACCCAAGGGCTTTATCCCTTCCTCTCTTTATCTAGTTTAGGAGACATTTCACTCAAACTGGAAGGGAAAATTAGTTTTCTCCTACTTTTTTATAATTTCTCACCTCATCTTGCACTGGGATACAGCTGGTACCACTCTATTTAAATATATATTTCTTTATCCAAGATAAATTCTTGAGATGCCACAGACTGATCTGTATAATTCCCTTGATGCCTTTTAAGAAAATTATATTTTTGTGTATTCCTTTCTAACTCACTGTCAAAAACCAAAATTCAACCTCGCAAACTGCACAAGTGCATTGCTGTGTTCAGCAGATAATGGTAGTATTTGGTACAGGGTTTGTTTTTTGGGGGTTTTTTTTGAAGCTCTCTTAGCAATCTTTTCCTGCTATTCCAATCTTTCTAATCTTGACCTTATTACTAATGTGTTCCATCCCTCTTCCTAACTTGGGAATTTGTTCTTGCCTTCAGATTGCCTCAGGCCAGCAGAGGGGAACAAAGGGCCAGCACACACAATCAGCCCTGGAAATGTTAATTGATATTTTACCACTTCTGAACAGTTAAATCCCAGGATAACAAACCACAATTCATTAGGATATTTCCACATTTTTCAAGATTACCCAAAGCTGTGTCTGAGGACAACAACAGACACTTTTTGTGTGCAGACACATTCCTCACATCCTGCCTGTCCCGGTTTTTGAGGATTCCATGGAGCTGGAAGAATTAGTGGACATTCCTCCACTGGAGCTGCCTCCCCAGCATGGATTTTCACTTCAGATGAGTAACTCCCATAGAAATGTAACAGCAACTGCAACTCTGATATTGGAGTTGCTAATTTAGGCCTCTAATCCTGAAAGAAACCCTGGATAAGGGACAAATCTTATGCTTGCAGAATTCTCTAATGTCACTGCCTGATAGAGAATTGAAGCTTTAGCAAATGCTTTATTTTAAGAAAATATGGACTAAGTTTCAGTCAGAGGGAATTAAAAACTGAGAATTTATTTTTGTAGGGATGTTATCCAAAAGCCTTTTTGTAGTAATTTGATTGTCACTTATTTACAGGTCCAGAGTATCACTAAATTCAGTTCCTTTAAAAGATGCAATCTAAGAAATAAATTTAGAATATTTTTTAATTCTTAGGAAAAAATTTCATTAAAAACAAACATATAAAATCCAAAGCCAAACAAAAACAAATTAAAAGGTCTCAAATGAAAACCCCAAACCAACACAGGGGCAGAGAGATTAGAAGAACTAAAGGTTTTCTGAATGGCTTGATGCTGCTCTAGTGACTGTGTATATGCTACAGTCCTGACCAGAATTTTGATCATTATAGCATTATTAAAGATGCTTTTTTAGTTTCGTTACTTGCCCACACTCACAGCATTAGCTGGCAGACTCTTTAATGCCCTGCTGCACAGCATTACAGGAATAAAAAGTGTGGGCTAATAATGGTCACAGACCTTAGCTTTGGAATTAGCATAATGGAAAGAGATCCTGAAAGCAAAAATCAGCTTGCTGTAGGTGATCTCTTACCACTCTGATTCCATTTCACACAGGAATTGAAATGAATTCTGTGAGGGCTTGGGGGGATGAAGGGAGAAAATGCTTATTGTTCATGGGAGTCATTGGAAAGGGAGCCCAGCCAGGGTCAGGCTGGGTTTGGGGCACAGCTGGGATCATCCAGATGTTGAAAAACACTGTGGGTGTGGCAGCAACAAAGCCTTTGAGACATCGTGGCTTTTTGGTAACCAGGTGGGCTTGAGTTGATAAATTTTTAGTGGTTTTTGGGGCAGGGAGCACATGTGGGCACTGAGCCAGGGCTGAGGCTGCTCTCACCCTGCAGGGCACCCTCATCCTGAGCAAGGTGGCTGCTGGGCTTCACCAGAGCTGTTCTGACTAAAATTCCTTTTTGCATTTAAAATATTTCCCTGATTGCAACAGTTTATGTCTGAGTAGTGTGAAAAATTTCAATTAAGAAGTTTCTCTGATTATCTATGAGCAGAGGTAGCTATGTAAGGGTAGTCTTAAGAATCCAGTAATTTCAAAAATTCAGATAAATCTAACTAAAATTCTTGCACAGAAGTTGCATACAAACCCAAGCTTTTAGGATTTTTCAACCTCTATTGATCCTTGCCCCTGTTTTTAATAGAATATGGACTTCTGTCACAGGGGGAAGAATGAGATAAATGAGAAAAATGATGTAAATAGCCATGAAAATACATGCTGTAATAATACTGAACTACAACTTAAAGAATAGTTTCTATTTTGGAAGCATTCTGAGGTCATGATCATGCTGCTGTTGCCAGCGCTGGTGTGGCCTCACCTTGAGCACTCTGAGCAGTTCTGGGCCCCTCACTTTCAGAGGGTGTGAAGGTTCTTGGGTGCAGCCCCAGGGCAGCAGCAGAGGTGGAAAGGCTGCCAGGAGTGTCCTGTCGGGCGTCTCTAGAGCATGTTCTGTAACCTCTGCTGACTGTGGAGGCTGTCACCAGGTTCCTCTGAACCCACCACCTTTTTTCTAGTTAATCCTTCCACAAAGGTTGGAGAAACAGCATTGGACCAATTTGTGCACATGAAATAAAACAGGGCACAGCTCACTTGCTATATATACATTTATATTTATATTTACATTCATGTTCATATTTCTATTTTCATTTAAAGGTTCAAATTTTTATATTTATATTTTATATTTATGTATATTTATATTATTTTTATTTCTTAAAGCCTAATTTCATTATACACAATGCCAAATCTTTCCTAAGAACAGGGTTGTGTTTGAAATGAAATGTTCATTACTATAACATCGAGGTGAGGAGAAGATGTTGAGACATCTGTCTCATTCTTCTGTGGGGACCTTGCGGTGATTTAGTGCATTGGGTTTTTTTCCCCATGTAAATGTACCAAAATTATGTTGATTTAGAAAAAGTTGCATTTATAAACTAAAAATATGTCCTGCCTTGTAAACAACATTCACTGTGGAACAGCAAAGCAATTGAAGAACCAGCTGTAAAACTCAGTGAAGTCAGCAGATACCTTTGAATTGATCTCACAGGACATCCAGACCCTCAATTAATTGATTTTATGTGTTCTTGGGGTATGAAACCCTGTGGAAAATAAATTGGTAGTTGAAGTGCCATCTGGGCAGCGTGACATCAGTCTGACTGCTCCAAGGAAAACCAAAGAAAACCTCTGTCTCATCCTTAGTATTATCTCTTGGAAAAGATTTCTGGGAACAGTCCATTTGCTCGTGCCCTGGGTTGATAATGTATTTCAGCTCTTTGTCATGCTGAGGGCCAGTTCTTCAAATCTTTCCCAGTGTACTCAGAAAAAGCTCATCTCTCTCCAAATCTGTTAGGCCTTTTACCCTCAGCCTTGAAAGTCCATCTCTGTGTAAGTTGGACAATCTTGGCTTGTGCTGCTCCCCAGATTCTACTGGGTGGTAGCTGCTGTTGATTCTTGGATCAGAATCCACCTCTTCCTTCAGTTTTGCTCTATTTGAAGGCAATGCATTCCTTTGGAGGGTGCAGTGTTCTGCATTAATCATAACCCACCCTGAGCCCCTGAGGCCAGTTCTGGGGCATTGTTCAAACTCCCAGGAGAAATGTGGATTTCTCCTTCTGCCTAGAAGTGCACTCAAATGTGCACATGTCCTTCTTCTTTGGTGCTGGGTTGGGGTTTTTTTTTAACCCATACAGAATTTCTACTGTTTAATTGTGTGAGTAGTAAAAAAGGTAAATTTAAAATCTGGGGTTGAATTTAAAACGTGCTCAGCTATGACTGAAGAGAGAGGATAGAAGAGCTGAGTACACATTTGTGTTAGACTTCGAGGCACGTGCATCCCACTTAGGACTATTTTGGCAGCACAAAACTTGAACTCCTGGTTGAGCAGGTGGCTGGGATGCTGCAGTTCAGGTCAGCCCTGCTCCCTGGGGTGGGCAATGCAACATCTCTGCCTCCCCCCCACGGTGCTGCCACAGGGTGTGTGCTCTGAGCACAGCTCAGACACTTCCAAAGGTCTCAGGACCCCAGAGTTTTATTCCTGGCAGATCCCAGGCTGCCAAAGAGAACTTTCAAACAATAAGGGGGGGCTTGTAGTTGGTCAGTGCAATTTCCTGATCCATTCAATGACTTTCAGGAAGAGCAAGCAATGCAAAATAGCTCAATATAATTTTGAACCTAAAACCAAGGGCAGCAGTGGCTGGTAGACCTGTCTAACCATGTTACAGAGCTCTGCTAGAGACTGGAGCAAAGGAAGAGAACTTTACCCTACAACCTGGTCAAATTTAATAAAAAATTCTGTGCCACTTTGCCTGCCGGCTGTAGTGGAGAGGATGGGAGCGAGTGCTGAAGAATGTTCACAACCAATGGAACGCTACAATGAAGAATTGAAAAAGGACTGCTAGACTCAACCAGCTTTCCTTGTTTGCCACAGGAGGAGTCTGCAAACTCAGCAAATGTAACTTGCTGTTTGTTTGCAACTGCTTGCTCAAATAGTTAGTAAATTATTACAGTAACCAGAGCGTGCCTAAACTTTTGGGGATATTGGGCCACACGAGGTCTGCTTGGTAAAAATACATCATTTGAGAAGCTTCACTTATGAATATGGAAAGAGATGGCAGAGGAACAACAGAATCACACTGAACCTCTTATTCCTTCCCATCTGGAGATAGCTGTGGAGGTTCTGCTGGAGAAGCAGAGTCCTCCAGTGTCCTTGTCCCTCTGAACATCTCCACAGGCTGCTGAGGGGAGTCACTGGTACTGAGGATTTCACAGAGCAGCTTGCACTTAGATGAGATAAAGGAACACTGGGGCTTCTAACCTCGAATTAGGGTCACTGAAGCCCCCAGTGTCTTAACTGTGCTCAGTCCTGGTGAAAAAGAGAACTTGTTAGTGGCAGTGAGGTGGCATTGAAGGGTCTGTCCTGCCAGCTCAGCTGCAGCTCCCCTGCAGATGCAGCCCCATGTGTGAGCATTCCTCCTCTCCCACTTCCCTTTGTTGTGTCCAGTTAGCAGCCGCACATTTTAATTACAGCCAAACCTTCCTGCCTCCTTCTGGGTGTGCTCACAATTCAGCCAAGTGGCAGGAAGCAGTTTTGAGAGGTGATATTATTCCCTGTTAAAGTTTGTAAGATCAACAGGAAAGCAATACTGCTGGCAAGAAATCTTCTGTTTTTCTGAAAGGATCCTAAGCAACTTTTGGTATTTGTCTGCAAGGAATAGCTTAAAATCAAAAGGAATGAAAACTTGACAAGGCAGCCTTTTATTTTGTTGGGGAAGAAAAGAGAGAACTGAAAGAATTCACTTTTTTTTTTCTTTCTCCAGTTCTCATGTTTTAGTATCAAAAACTCTACATTATGTGTGGTTTTTTTTAAGGGTTGTCTAAATGGTTTTGGATAGGCATCTGCTGACTTAGCGGTGGAAATTTTAACTTTTCATTAGCTCCAAGTGCTGCCGAAGGCAAAAAGAACAGAAGAAGTTTTATTGCCAAGGTCTGGGAGCACTGTGGTGAAGGTGAAGCCTGTTCAGCTCTCAGTTCCATGGCCCAGCACAGCCCACAACAGGTTAATCTCCCCAAAGCCATTCCCATACATCCAAGACTAAACAAGGAGCAGACTTAAAAGGCTCTGAGTTGGGCTGCAGTTAACTGCAAGCAGCTGTTGGGAGATAACAGAGTTTCCACTGGAGCAGGAGCCCCTCTGCCCCTGGACAATGGGACCATTCTCATAGTGCTGCTTGGAAGGAGCCAGTTCTGTCTGGCAATAATCAGAATTAAGTGGTGGGGGTAGGGGAGCCAGTTGTTGGATCTTGCTGTCCAAACTGACATTTATAGAGCAATTCTGCTTCTGCTACCGAAAGCCAAAACATACAAATCCATCTTATCCAGACTGTTAAGAAATAGGGAGTGATTATTTTTTTCCCCTTCCATTCTCTTTTCTTTGCTGCCTCTGTTCTGCGCCCACATTTATTTGAATAATGAGGAAAGAATGATATTAGCAAACCTTCATCTATCTTTTAGAATCTAGGAACATGACGTTGGAATTAAATCCAAACAGTACCTGGTATAAATGTACATCTTTAGAAATTCTTCTAGCTCGTTGAACTCATACTGTAAAACATTAAAAGTTCTTTTGTTTTACAACTTTCAATAGACTGAAATGTTAGCAGAAGTATCTTTTTGAGGAGAGATCTCAAAGCCAATTGGTTCTGTTCCAAATCAAAAGTAAGAAGGCTATGAAAAGATCTAATTTGAACACTTCTTGGCAGCTAGTGATTTGTTAAATAGTTTGTTTTTAATTGCTTTCAAAAGTGAAGGAGAAGGAGAAATCTTTTGTAATTCATGCTTCTAGAGAGAAAAAACCCTAGCAAGTGTGGGAAATCAGGCTGTTAATATTAGAAGTTACAATGTGACTCACACAGTGCATAATCTCTGCAATAGCACAAGCAGCAGAAATGGAGACAAAGAACCAGATGTGCAAACTTCCTACCAGTTCAAATCCAGCTCTTTAATCAGCAGCAGGGCTGGTGTTTGTTTCACATTTCCCAGCTCAGACACAGCTCAGGAGGACAAGGAGGAAAACGGCTTTTGCCATCTGCAGTCCAGTGAGTGCCTGGATGCAGCGGCCTCCCAAAGCTGGCACAGGGATGTGAGAGAGGGGGCGCCCAGCGATATTCCAAACCCTTCAGCCTGCTTAGAACTTCTCCACAGCTGAGCCAGGCACAAACCTGGTTCTCTGACTTTGTAATCACTTCCTGCAGACCCAAAGAGCTTTCTGACTGCAGGCAATAAAGGAGAGTTATGCTCCTCAGAGCAAAGCCATCTTGTAGGTTATTAATGTAATCAGAGACTGGGATAATTGTGCTGTGACTCCTTCCATCCTGGGAGAAGTCCCTTGTGCTCTGTGGGTGTGGAGATGCTTCTGCCTCTGCCAGAAGCAAAACTCCTTTACAGTCAGCAAATCAGGATTCCCACAGGTGGGGTAAAAGTGTCACCACACCCTGCCCTGTTTGCTGGTGTGGCAAAGAAATGTGGCAAACACCTTTCTAGGGGTGCCATCCAGCATCACCTGCAGCACAACTGGAAGCTGCTGATCCACTGCTGCTCTATACACATTTCATGTGACCCTGGAGTTATTGCTGTTTCCCATTCAAGACTCAGGGGCAGAGGATGCTGAGTAAAGCAGAGAGCTCTGCCTTTCCTTGCTGTCTTGTCAGGCTGGGATCCTTCACGAGGCTGTAGAGCACAGGTAACCCTTGCCAAACCTGCTTTGTCCTTCAGTCTTCACATGGGCTCCACTGTAGAGTTGCACCTTGCATTAATAATTTGGAAAACTCAAAAAGTCAAAGCTGGCCTTGACTGGGAGGCTTGTGGGATGGTTTCTGACTGACGATGTGTCCCTTCAACTCACCTGAAAACCTGTTACCAAAATTAAAACACTTGTTGAAAAATTGTTCCTGGATCATTGTTTGCCAGTGGTTTCCTTTATTGAAACTTCCCCATTGCAGTTATAAATGGAATTTGTTTTTAGACAGAAGAAAACTTATCCCGATGTCCAAGTGGAGATTAATAATTTGAATCTTGAAGTAATTCTCAGTGCACATTATCAAAGTCATTTTTAAAGAAACATTAAAGTGCCACCCATTTGTTGCACAAATTTTATCGTTTTTGGTGGAATTACTGTAGGACTAAAGGAAATTTGGCAGGATTTCTGCTGAAACTCCTGCTGATTTCTGTTACACTATAATATGCAAGTCTGCCAGCAGACTGTGAGCCTGGTTGTGCTGGCTTAAATTCTTCACTCCTGCTTTAAGAACCCAGCTAGTCCCAGGGGCTGTTCTAGCTTAGAAAAGAGCTTTTAAAAACCAACCCTGATGTCGCTGTTCACAACGCACAAAGGATGAAGCAGGCAGCAGAAAGTCAGGCAGAAAAGCTCTATTTTAATTTTCTGACTCTAACTTATATACACTTTGATCAGAAGGCAAAAGATTGGCCACACAGGTTGCCACCTCTTTGATCTCGTTGGTGAACATCACTATCAATCATATTTCTCCTCCCAGAGAAGAAATATGTAACAAAATAGATAAGATCTAAAAATATACATTGTTTTCTCAAAGCTGTGTGAGAATCTCCACTGCTGAGATTCAAACACTCAAAAGCAAGAAAACTTAGGACGACACCCTGATTTACACCATGGTGCTAAAAGTGTGAGCACCTTTCTTACTGATTGCAACCACATCCCAAATCACTGCTGACGGTCTGCACCCCAGTGCTGCAACCTTTAATCCCTTGGTCACCACCGAAGAGTCTCTCCCATGGAGAAGGGTTCCCCATGCACAGGAGCTCCATCACCCACCTGCCCAGCCAGGGGCTGCAGGTGCTGCTCCCTCTCCCTGGGAAGGAACAAGGCACCCACATGCTTTAAAGCCTGGATATTTTGGGCTAAATTGCTTGGGAAACACAGCTGGATTGTACTGATGTGCTGAAATAGAGATTCATGCAGCTACACAGACTTACACCAGCAAAATATTTGGGTCTGGATGATGTAGGCATTTTCCCAAGCACATGTTCATAGTAAAGAGCCTCTTGCACAATTTATAAGTACACAGCAGAGATCGGGTGGGGCAGTTCCTACAGCAGCCCTTGTCAAGCACTGTGCTATCCTTGAATTGTGATTACAGCACTCATATCACATCATATCAAACTTGGCCACAGCCTGAGAGACACAGTGGAACTCATTGGAAGTTGCAGTAGCTCAGCAGGATTTTTGCTCCATTCTTCCTGAAATAGTGGCACCAGACTGACTTGGACAGATTTTCTGTTTGGCCTTGTCATGAATGGTTTCATCTTTACAGAAGGTGTGTGTTGTGGACTTGTAGGATATACGTCCATGTTATTTAATGAATTCTGTGCCCACTGTGCACAAGGTGTAAAGTGTTTAGTCATTATGAATCAATGAATGTTTATAGATCTATAAATATATATATTTTATATATGTGTATATAAATATATATATATATAAAAATACATTTATATATACACATGCTTTTGTACATAAACACACAGAGAAAAAAAGGACTACAAAGAAGTCAGAGACTGAGGATCTAAAACAGGCAGAGGAAGTTTCCTCTGCCAAATTCAAAATTTGTATTGTGCACAGTTGTGCAAGTTTTGAGTTGCTCGCTCAGTCTTGCATTATAAGCAGCAAGTAACTGACTTTGCCTTACAAATCTTTGAAATCTTGTAGCCTAAAAATGAAATTTCCACAAGAATAGAAACAGTTTTAGAATTAATTGACTCTCTGTGGCTTTTTAGCAACTGCTCATTTACCTAAATAATTCATACATTTCATTTTCTGTATTTTCGTCTTCCACAGCGTAACATTTCTCCACCAACTTTTGTTAATCCAGTGCCTTTTTTTAGATTACCATTCTTTCTCCTGCTATTGCTTAAGCAGTGGCACACACTGAGCATCTGAATCCTTACCAAATCTGATTTGTCAGCTTTCAAAACTTTTGTTCTGGTCAAGAGTATGGAGTTCTGCAAAGGAAAGAAAGGGCCATGTCCTTTTGAAGAGTCACGGAGTCATATTTTTTCTGTGTTGGGTTGTGTGTAATTTTTCCAGGGCTTCTCAGGGTTTCTGTGCACAGAAAATGCCTGGACTGAAAAGTGGGTTTTGATTTTGATGTACTGTTTCTTTCTCTTTTATCTTTTGCCTTTTTTTTTTTCCTTAATAGCAAAGATCCGCTTTGTGTTGAAGTCTTAAATGGCCTTGAAAACACAACTCCAGAGTTTCTTGCAATAAAAGTAGCTAGGCATTTTGGAAGAAATAGCAGAAACTAGGAAGTTCCATTTCTGTTCAATTTTCACTCTCATCAGGTAAATGCTGTTAAGAATTATTTCCTGCTGAAATTTCTGGCTCGTATTAATAGATTACGGAGAAACAATCAAAATGAAGCAATAGAAGAAGTCAGAAGAGCTCTGCTTCAGAACTCTTGGAAGAACATCTTTGCAGCATTTATTTGCTAAATGACCATAAAGATAAGCTAACTCCCAAGCCTGTCAGATTTCCTTGTTCTTCACCTTAGAAGAACTTCCAGCTGCTTGGAGGTTTTTGCCATTTCTGAATAACGATTGCTTGTTGGATAATTTGAAACATCTTGCCAGTGTGTATTAAAATGTGTGATTATCCCTGGCAGTGTCCAAGGCCAGGTAGGACACTGGGGCTTGGAGCAGCCTGGGACAGTGGAACGGGTGGGACTGGATGGGCTTTAAGGTCCCTCCAAACCCAGTCCTTTCTAAGTCTTTCTTGCAAAAAAACATTGTTATGCACATAACTAATCTATTTTTTTAATTAGTGTAATTTTTCACGTTCTAAACCTCTTGCAAAGCCAGGATTTGCAACTGTGGGTGCACACAGCCCCTGGCAGGGACAGCCACAGCAGTGGCAGGAAGGGAACCAAAAGGAATAATCTTTCCTGGTAGAGAGATAATAAAATCCTCTTCAAGGGAAGTGATTTCAAGGCCTACGGTCACAAGGGTGCCGAGCACACTGTGCTGGGCACCACAGTCATCTGGGGAGCTGAGCACAGCCCTCCAATCCAATCCTGCATTGCTCTGCAAAGTTTGGCAGTCCACGTTCATTACGGACTTTATCCAGTCTGAGAGACACTTTCCTGGGCTTGGCAATTTTTAGGAGCTGTTGCACCATTGGGTTGCATCTGGAGAACCTGTCTGCCTTGAGCACTGAGATGACAGTTTTGGCAGTCAGAAGCTACTGAATTTTTCTTGGGCTGTTTTTCCCCTGTCTTGGCCGCAGCAGTGAGGGGGTTGTGCCCCAGCTGTGCCAAAGCCTGGCTGCAGGTGCTGCGGCAGAGCTCCTGCACCCCTCACCCTCCTCCCTGGAGGGCTGAACAGGGGCGGCAGCTCTGGCAGCCCAAGAGCCCTTCCCTCCCCACTGGAAATCTGCTGCCCTTACCCAGTCTGGGGGAGCCCCAGAATCCCAGGCTGGGTTGGGTTGGAAGGACCTTAAAGCTCATCCAGTGCCACCCCTGCCACCCCTGCCATGGCAGGGACACCTTCCTCAGGCTGCTCCAAGCCCCAGTGTCCAACCTGGCCTTGGACACTGCCAGGGGTGGGATATCCCCAACTTCACTGGAAGTCCAACAAGGCCTCTTTCATTTTTGTCTTTCTTTNGTGCTTGGAGAGAGTTGTATATATATATATATATTTATTTTATTATTAAAAGTTAAAAGTAACAAATCTTTTCCCTCACATGCCCTAATCTCTTTGAACATTTGTTTGTGATTATTTTTTGTGCAACTTTTTTGTGCTGCTTTCAATCAGAATAATTTCTATCAAAAATGCAAAGCTGAAGTTATTTGAAACTTTGCAGGCTCTGTAACTTTAGCAGAAAGAACTTTTTGTGCCTTTCAGATTTCTTGCATGCATGCTTTTTTTGGCCACCATCATAGGTGTGTATTTGTGCACTATTTTTCACTTTTAGTGAGACTTCATCTCAAATCTGATGGGTTTTTTTAAGCATTCCTAGGTCGGGACCTCACACTTAACTCAGAATATTTAAAAGGTGTCAAGAATTTCAATCATTAGCAAAATTTGGTTTAAATCTTAAAGCACAGCTAATGAGTGCATTCCAAATTAGAAGGTGTTTTTCCCCTAATGTAGGACCTCCTACCACTCACGGTTCATAATCTGATTTTATGAATATGTGAGATCAGAATACGTTTCCAAAACAAAGCCTTTGCCACCCAGTAGGGTGTGTGGGTTAATTTTTTCTTTCTCATCAGAGAATTTATTTTGAAGATTTTTTCTAGGTTATTTCTCAATTAAAGATAGTAAATGAAAATAGAAGCAGCAACTAGACAATTTGAGGTTGTGAAGTAGGTGATGAGATCTGGTGTCTTTCTGTTTTGTTACCACAACACAAAGTTTTACTGTACCTATCATGTTCTGTTTCAAAATCTGGAGATAACACTGTCATAAGAACTATGTCAACACTCCCCTTCAAATCCCAAATTACCTGACAGAGAATTCTCTCCTGTCTCTGAGGGTTATTTGGCTGTGATACTTTTCTGGAAAATGTTGTTATATTTGGCTTCCCTTGATTTTTGTAGCTTGTGGATAAGACAATGTTAGAACTGATCTTCATCTAAGAGGTCAGTGTCCAAAAGAGAAAATCTGGTATTCTTTAGGTTGGGGGAGCAGAAGAGAAGTGTTAACATATTTAATGGTTGTAAATGAAAATTTTTAGTGACTTGGAAAATGGATGAAAATGGAAATGAACAGGAGAGCAAAAAAAAAAATAATCTAAGAAGTGCTTCAGTTTGTGGATATAAATTCAGAAATATGTAAGGACACAGAAACGGAAAAGGTAAAAGAATCCTTTGTTTTCTGTGTGCTGTGGGGACCAGCAATGTAATTGTTCCATGTCATGTTTGGGATCTGGCATTGGATGGCAGGAAATTGGACTTTTTGTCAACTTTATACCTTTGGGGAGCATCTTAGACTCTCCATGGGTCTCCACGTTGTGCCTGCAGCCCTGGCCCTTCCCTGGAACGAAAGCACCCTGCCTGGAGCCGGCTGTGCTTTAGTCAGAGCCTTGGGATGATTTAGGGTTGGGCCCAAATTAGTCCTGGTTTTAGGCAATCTACAAGGGCTTAAACAGAATAAAAACTCTGCTGGATTCTTATTGCCTCACTTTTAGTTTGGTCATTAGCTGTTCTGTTCATAGCTATTATTAGGAAAAAACAATACTTTGATAAATATTACAAATTTGACAGACCAAAGATGGTGGAGGACTGAGCTGCTTAAGGAAAGAACTGTTCTCAAAATTTTCTTGAAACTTAGAGCAAGGCTGTTGACTTCTGTTAGTTCAGCTGGTAATATTTTATTTTCTGTTGTTCTGGATGTAAAGTACAGGAAATAAAGGAGACACTGGAGAACCTTTTGGGAGATTTTGATCAAACCACCAAGAGTCCAAAAATGTTTTAATCACTTTAAGCTTTCATGGGAGGGAAGGAGAGAATTTTTATCAGCTCCTTTGTGAAAAGGCAACCAAAGCTAATTAAATGTTGATTCATCTCTTTCATTTCACATTAAGTATATTCTGAAGATATAATTCACCAAGATTATATTCTGATTTTTTATTTATTCATATGATAAATAAGTTTGCATATGTTCTATGCACAAAAGCGTGGGGGTTTTTCTGCCAATTTGTTGTCTTATAGTACTTAAATCTAACTTCAGTAACTGTACAAATGAAATTATCTCTGCCATAATGGCACCACAGTCTCCTCAGTATGGGAGGAGTGCAATGGTTCAAAAATTAGCTTATTAATTGTGTTACATTGTGAAAATAATATTAAAATAAACCATTTACACTATTACTCTTGTAATTGTTACTTTCAGAGTAATGGTGAAGCTGGTTTGAGTGTTGGCAATTATATTTTAAATCAGAGCAGTGGCCCTTCCTGTGAGTGTAAATTCAGCAGGTTTGGATTTCAAGGAAAACATCCTGGTTTACATTCGGTTGTCCCAGATTTGAGGAGATCTCTTACCTGTTCTTACAGGGCGTGCCAGAAAGGGTTTGAAACCATAATTTCTCTGAACTGTGTTTTCCTGTGAAATTTTCTATGAGCTCCAGGTGTTTCCTTGCACAGAAGAAGAGGGGGAACATCCCTGGATTTGAGGCGTGTAAAGGAATCTTTTGCCTCATTTGGAATACTGAGGGTGTTAAAGGTAAGGTGTGGATATCGTGTTACTGGATAAGCAGTTTATGACTTTCATTTTATGAAGAAGTTTTTCTCTGGTTGAATTGAAATTATTTTACTGAAGAGAAGCCCTGCTGGACCAAGTCCCTGCTGTGCTGGTGGCACTGGGGAAGTGCCATCCCACACACTCCCCAAATGCCCTGGGCCCAGTGGTGTTCTGCTTTGCTGCTTGAAATATTCCCAGGGCTGGAATAATTCTTGAGACTGTCCTGGGCAAATTTAGGAGACTAATCTAGAGGAGAGGCTTCTGACAGTGCATTGAGCTCCTGCTTTGCAGCTGGGGGCTCTGCTCTCCATTTGGCTCAAGATAAAAGACCCAAGTGTTGTTTATTTTCAATTGTTCTGATCTCCAGAATTCACTGAGAAATGCAGTTTAGCTGCACCTGAGGAATGCAGCCACTCTGTACCAGCTCCTTTAATATTAATGAAGAAATTGGGCTGTCAGTGCTCTCTTCTCACATCTGTTCCCCAGCAAGGAAAACCATTCCCCAAGCACTGGGGTCTGAACACACAAATAGATTTTTAAAATGAAATCGTTACAGGAGCAGAAATCTAATCCTTCAGTTAATCACCAGCAATATTTGAAAAGAGAAGAGCTATTGTGTGTCTGCCTTGCCTCCCCTCAGGTGAGCAGCAGGAATAAAGCACATCAGGAAATGAAATGTGTGTAAATCACTGAAAACGAGAAGTTGACCAAAGTTGCATTTCAAGGCATTCAAAGAGCAGCAGAGTCTGAACAAGAAGTGGGAAAAAAATCTGTTCAGCTGCTGAAAAATGGAAAACATTTCTTTTATGTTTCAAAGGTGACAAGGTGACTTCTGCACTAAGACAAAAAGGGCTTTTAAAGGCAGGCATCCTTGTATTCATGATTTCAAGAATTTTAGCAGAAACAGAATAATTATTTTTCTTAAATTCTGACTCCTTAAAAATTTTTCCTGCAAGTAAACAAGCAAATCTTTCTTTCCTAAACTGGAGAGAAATACAGTCTGTATTTCAGCTGTTTCGGTAGAAGATCAGCAGATTTTGGGTATAATTTAGAGGTATTTTTAATATTTACTCTGTATTTACTCTGAATCTCAACATAGAGAGTGTTTTTTGTTTTTTTTTCCTTAGATCTGAAGAGTGCTTGGTTTTGTTTGCTCATCTGTGAATTGACAGGATTTTAGGTGTCTCACAGGAAAACAACAGCTCTTCAATGATGCATTCCCTGTCCCTGGCAAGTTCACTGTTCATGTGAACAGGGCTAGGAATGAGAGACAGACACATCAATTCTTCATGGAGAGAGGGAAAAAAGGCTGCAGTCAATAGAGTTGGAAATAAGCAGCACTTCTCTCTTGCTTTTTAGGGGTGTTTTTTTCCAAGGCACACTTCCAGACTTTAAAAACTTGCTGGAGTATTAGATTGCTAGAATTTTGGGTCGAGCTGTCCCTAGAAGGATGTTTTTTATGGTTGCAAAAAGTGCAAATTGAGTGAAGTGTGAGCTTTGGTTCTGCATGGTTTTCCATGAGATTCTTGAGCAATTAGAGCATTAATCAGTGAGAGTCTCCCGTTGCCTTCAGCCTTGTGGTGAGGATGTTACAGACCTGCAGCTCGAGGTGCTGGTGCTGCTGTGGGGTGTGTCAGACCCTTGGGCCACTGATAAACTCCAGTGGGGCAGCCTGAAATCCCCGTTATGGGATGCTTGGTGGGTCAGCTCCTCTGACCATAAACACCCTGGCTTGTCCTGCTTCTCCAAGAATCCTCCTGCAATGCTGCCCACACACTGACCAGGGAGAAGAGAGTTCAGTGGGTGGAAAAGTCATCTTGTGTTTAGAACATGAAATATAAATGTGCAAATAAAATTAAAATCATGCCATGACTGGACATTTCTCTAATTCCATTGTGAAAATGGGATAAACCACATGATCTTGGGTTAAGTTTCAAGGGTTAGGGTCAGGATGTCCCTTGCTGTGGTCCTGGGCCTTCATGCAATAAATTGCTTTCAGAGTGTTGTCTGACTCCGAAGGAAAAATTCCTTAGGTGGACAGTTATTTAGTTGTGCAGTTTCTGCACATGCCATAGGGAGAGGGCAAAGAAGTGTAGTGGCTCCTTGTGAATGAGCAGCTTTTCCCAGGGAAAGATTCTTCTTTGCATGTGTCTGGCTGGCTGTGAGCTGAACCCAGCAGCTTTGCAGACCTGTCCCAGGCTGGTTTTATTTTAACAAGTCAAACATTAAAGGGGCTTTGCTGCCTGCAAAACCCTCCATGCCAGAGTTGGCTCCAGGAGTGCCTGGGGCAGGGGGTAGGGGTGGGGTGATAGATGGCGGGGCTGCTTAGGAGGGTTTTATTCCTTCCATTGTGGAGCTGGTGCTCTGTGTGTGTAAATAAAATAAAGTATTTCTTCTGCCTTTGGCATTTCTGTGTGTGGACTGTTGCTATAAAGGCAAAACCCCCTTAAATATTTGAAATTTTTTTTTTGTATTCAGAGTAAGCACATTTTGTTGTCAGGGGTTATGTGTTGGGAAAAGTATTGAATATTCTTAGGGTGGGTCACTTTCTTTGTAGGAGAAAGCTCAAAATGTGTCTGGTCTGATGAAAGAGCCTCTTGCATCTTTCTGCAAAACAGAGGGAAGGCCAATGGGTCCATTACAGCAGCTAAGAGGTGACAACACTACATTAAGAATATTAGAATATAAGACTACTATGACAATTTATTTTACAAAGCTGATAGGCAAATCCAAAGTTAGCCTTTAAAAAGGAAGGCACAAGTGTTGTCAATGTATTGCACTAGAATTCTATGCTTTTGTTGTCATTACTTGATTTTTTTTCCCCCCTAATCTAAAGAAATATATAAAAGAAAGTTTGAAGTATGTAATTTAGGAAATTCTTATTGCATTTTTTCCTTGTTGGCACACATGTATTGTAAGCTGTATGGATTTGGATAATATTTGTGTAACTACATCTTTGTGCAGTAGGAATTGAGTTTGTCACGTGCATGTCCAGCCAGCAGAGCTGAACACCTGAAGTTGTCAGGGCCCTTCCACGCCCCCCTGGCCACCTGCTGAACACACCTGGGCTTTCCCTCTTTACATGCACTCAGCCCAACATCCCTAAGACAGCTTTTGAAAATGCAGAAGGTGTCTGGCTCGAGTTCCATGTGTGCACATCCAGCCCTGCTGGAAGGAGAAGGGGAGAGAAGGAAACGGGAATTGGGGTGGTAGGAAGGGACAAGGATCACAGAGTCCTTCAAGGGTGTGCTCAGGGGGTAGTGGCCACAATCTCACCTTGCTGCAGCCTCTGTGTTGACATGGAAAATGATAGCAGGGTGGTGCCAGGCAGCAGAGTTTGGGGACAGGGAACTGTGGCAGAATTAGCACTGTTCTGCCACGGCTGAATATGGGAGAATAAAATATTTCCCTCCTTGAGGCTTGCAGGTACACAAGTAAATCTCAAGAGACATGTTAATCTGAACCAGTTATTTGTAATATAGCTCAACTAAGCATTGACAAATCCATTTGATACAGGCCTGATAAGATTATTTATTTCTAAAAAAATTTTGAGTGCTTAAAGTGTTGTATGCACCAAAGCTGATGTGTCAAGATAAACGTATGTAAGTTATTTCCCTTTCCTCCCCCGTTTATCATCAGTGACTGGAAGAATAAAATACTGTTATATGTTTCTGGATTTTACAGTTTGACTTTGTTTTATTGTGACATCTGTCACACAAAAAGTTTTATCCTCCTAAGCATCTTACAAAGAACTGCTTTTTTCATGGTGAGGACTTAATCTTTGATCATGACATATTTCAACCAAGATGTGTCACTTAGACACTGTTTTCTTCAAACTGAGGAACTCGTGGAGGTGTTTACTACTAAACAGAACTTTGGGGGAAAGAGAATATAATTTTTTTGTGTGTGTCATGAAGAATATTATGATGCAAGTGGGAACAATTTCAAAAGCAGTAGAAAAGAGAAGTATAAAACCTCAATAACAAGAGAATGTGCAAGTCTTCATTTGTTCAATGCTGGCTTGATTTATTTATTTATTTTTTTGCTTCAAAAAATGGCAGCTGTCTCATGTATAGCAGCTTCATAAAAACAGGCTTAGTTGCAGTGCTTTGAAAAAATATATGACCAAATTCTGAGCTCAAATATAGGTAAAAAACCTCCACTCATGCCACTGAAATTTCACTATTACACACCAGGAGACAACTTTGTGCTTCAGGTTGCACGGGTCCCATTTAGTTTGGATTTCCACCAGGAATCGTGTTCCTTGGATACTTCTTCATCTTTTTTTCTGAATTGCATGAAGATTAAAAGCAAAAAGAAAAAAAAATCCTGTGGAAAACGTTTGGAAAAGAAGATATGAGCAAGAGACTTCCACATTTCCACAAATAAATGGAAAGTGCTTGAATAATTCTCTTTATTTTCAGTGTTATGTAGGTATGCAGTGCTGTGCATTTTCAGTGTGTCACATACGGTAACATGAAAGATGAGAAGGAAATGGGAAGGTTAATCACTCCTCCAGCAGCAGCTCAGAGCTGCTGCTGGTGGAGGCACAGTTTGGATTCAGTTCTGAAATGGCAGCAGAAATTGCAGCAGTGAGTGTATTGATCCCTCACAGCTCCTCAGAGGAGTTCAGCTTACTTTTATCTGCCTTTTTGGAGAGGAAGTCCCCTCTCCTAGAAGCACATAGCAAATTTGCCAGGGCACTTTTAAAATAGTATTGGAATAATGAAGCCTGGGGTTGTTGGCTCCTGCCCTGAGCAGATGTGAAGGGGAGGCACTTTTCTTTTCCAGAGAAAAGGGGGATAATGGGCAGATCAGGCACGATTCCTCCACAGTGGGACACACGCCCACAGAGCACACGTGTGCTGGGCTCCTGTCCCTCCATCAGGTTCTTTTGTGCCACCCAGGTCACCTCTGGAGCTGTTCCTGTGACATTTTATGGGAAGGAGCAGCAGAACTCGTCACCTTCAGCAGGTTCCCAGCACAGTTGTCCATCTTGTCCTGGAACAATCCCTCCTTAATGATGGGCACAGCTCCTGCTTGGTGTGTCTGCTGCTCCTTGGTGGCTGCTCCTGGGGGCAGAGCTGGTTTGCAAAGATGGGGATGCTCCAGCCCTGCCTGGGTTTGCACTAGGGAAGGGATAAAAGCTCTTTACTCATGCAGCAACACAACAATGCAGCCACATGAAGGAAATGAGTTTAGTGGGGGGATTTTTCCTGCATGTCAGGCCCCAAGGTGAGGAAGCAGAGGGGGAATTGCAGTAGGAGCAGATGTTTGTGCCCCTGCAGTGGGTTGTAGCAACTCTTGAATTCCATCCTGCTCTGAAAAGCATTTCCCTGCATATTTCTTCCTGTTTTTCCCCACCCTACAGCTACAATCACAGAATCACTGAATGGTTTGTGTTGGAACAGACCTGGAAAGTCATCCCACCCCTTGCCTGGGCAGGGACACCTTCCACAAGACCAGGCTCCTCAGAGCCCCATCCAGCCTGCCCCTGAACACTTCCAGGAATCCTCAGATCCCAAAACACCATCCCACACCAGCCTCTGTTCTGAGCACAGACTCATTCACAAAACAGATTGAAGTGGAATGCAGCCATCAAAGAATTTCCCCTTGCAAAAGCTACTGTTTCTGTTCAGGATTTAAACCGTCCGAATGCAAACCTACAGTACCCAAAATAAATAAAATCTGATAGGAAATGATATTTAGGAGGCAGGTGTGGAATCAAATGGTCACTCCATATAAACAGAGCACAGACATGTCCACTGAGTATATTGGAGGATGTGAGAAAAAAATGATTTACAGCTTTAAAATGTGAAATATTTCAAAACAGTAATTATTGTCCAGAGTTGCAGAAAGAAAAGATATGATAGATTTTAAGGTATTGAAACTTGCTGTGTTTTCTGCCAGTTTTTCCCTACAGATATGTGTTTGAAAAGCTGTAGATTGAGGTTTTGTCTGGGTTCCTAAGGTTAATGTGGATTCTCTTGTACTGCCTGGTTATTGATCTCTGTTTCTCTCTGGTTTATAAGATATTTTGATTGTCATCTTGCTCATTCACTGTTAAGGTTGCAAAATAAGATTTCTGTGTATTGTTCCATGGCATAGAAGAATCAAAAATATCCTTTTGCTTCTCCATTTTTGTCCCTAAGTAATTTCTAGGCTGTGGTTGCTACTTTAATTTTTCCCCGCACTCCCATTAGACTTTAATCATTGGGGAGTGGGTTTAATCACCTGGGTGTTCAGAAGCCCCTCAGCATGAGTTTGTGATCAGCACACCTGCCTACAGCTCTTCAGAGCTGCCAGGAGGACAAAATCTGAATTGAAATGAGTAATTAAGCACATAAACAGTTTTGAAGACGCTTACAGTCAGTGGTGATGTTCTTCAGTTGTGGAACTGCCTCCTCCACATAAAGTGTACTCGGACAAGGGCAAGTCTGATGTTTTTATTCCTGGGAAATGCAGAAGTCATTTCAATCAGCTGGGCTAGCCTGGGCTGTGCCTTACTTTTCATGGGGGGTTTCACTGTTGATGAAATTATAGTGGTTTGTGAAGTGATCAGAGGGTAAAGAAATGGTGGCTCTGTCTGAATGGCTAAGCTCCATCATGTGAGCAAGGACTGTGAATTCTTTCCTGAACTTTATGTCCTATTCTGTCAAGCCTGCCCAGGTAACTCTCTAATATCGACAAGTCACTTTTTTATTTCCAGTGTAATTTATTGACATATCTACCTGGAGGTCTTCTTTTAAAAGAGAGAAACCTCAAATACATCTGGAGTACTTTAAAGTACTTTTAAATTAAAGTATTTTAAAGTATTTTCCTGCAGGAAAAGCTCTGGGATCTGTGAGGAGGTTGTGGTATGGAGGTTCAGCTGCTGTGGGGTGCATCTGCATGCAAGCCCTGGTGCTCACTCCTGGGGGTTCCCTGAGAGCAGTGGGCGGGGAGGAGGAAAGGGCAGGAAGGGGGATTTTGGAAGCAGTGGGATGTGTTTGTGCCCGTCTTGGCCTTGAGAGGGAGAGAGGGAAGGTGCTTCCCTGTAGGCTTTTGCCCCTCAGTCTTCATGGAGTGAAATGTCAGGAGCCCTTGTGAGTGGCTGTGATGGGAAGAGCCTGCAGGGGAGGCAGTCCTGCTCCAACTGATGCCTTCTTGGGACTACCTAAAACAGAAGCCAGACAAAATCAAGGGAATAGAAAGCAGATGTATTTATTGAAGGGCCTTCAGGTACATCTCAGGCAGACAAAGCCAACCCAGAGGCTACACCCAAAATTGGACGATGATCACAGGTTTTCACACTGTCATAAGTTTGGGCTATTTGCATATTGAGGGTCAATCTTCCAATTACAGCTTCAGCTAATGAAGTCATTTTACCCCAAGTTTGCTCCCCCCAACTCACTTTTGTTTCCATCTCTGAGGGCCGAGGCAGTGAGGTGTCCTTGATTCCCAGGCCTAGAGAAGAATTGTTGTGTCTGACCAAAATGGGGAAGCAGCAGCTCACACTGTGTGTGGAGTTTAGAGTTATACACTAAAGAACTGCAGGATTACAAATAGATGAAAAATATAAAAGCTAAAATCCTAAGGCATCACCACACCGAGTTGGAGTTCAGGACTGCTCCCAGGGGATGCAGGAGCTCTGCAGAGGAACAGGCAACACTGGCCTTCCTGAAATAATGTTTGTTCCTGAGTGATCATTTGTATTTATCTGCTCAAATAGAGTGTTCAGCACTTGTTTTGGTCCAAACAGCATGAGAGCACTGGGATGAATCTGAGCAGTGTCTTCAGGGATGGGGAGGGCTGTAGGGAATCCTGTAAGAGCAATGCATCAGCACCTCCCCAGCTCTTCCCGTGGGCCTGGCAGGATCCCTGGATCCCCTGGCTCAGAGGTGATGCATTGGTGCTCAGCAGTCTGGTAGTTTCTCCAATGGATTTGTTTCAGTGGCCTCTGGGAGCCCTGGTGTGCTCAGAGACACGAGAGGAAAACGCACATATTGTTGAAAGTTATCGATCGCTTCCCAGGCCTGGAATATCAGCACTGACTTCCACGTGAGTGCATTGTTAAGTGTCCATCCATATGTATTAATCACTCATGGAACAAAACAGAAGGATCCAGAAATGCCTTCCCAGGTTGAGCTGAGTTGGAGACGTTCATAGATAACGTTTGCACGCGCTCATGAGGTGCTGGTGTATTTGATTTAAATTATTAATGGATGCAATCTTATTATTGGTGTTTACTCTGCATTGGATTGGATTTCTATGCTAATAATGCTGCTGCCTGGTGCCCACGAGGGGCTGGGGTTGCTGTCAGCCCTTGTTTGAGGCTGCTCTCCCCCTGACCTTTCTGCAGTGCAGGGGGAGGCACAAGCCCTGCCCAAAGCCACGGGCAGGAGCTCAGGGACAGGAGCTGCTCCTGAGCTCTTTTCCTGGGCAGGGAGAAGGATTCTGCAGGCTCTGCACACTTTGCAATATCTGTGAATGACAGGACGTGGCTTAGATTTAGACAATTTCAAGTCCAACTGTTCAGTGACCTCTTCCAGGTAATGCAACAAAACATGCCTCTGCACACAAGGCCGAGCCAACACGACACAATCTTGTCTCTGAATGGATTTCCTTCTCGGTGGAGCAAAAGGGAAAAGAAAAGAAAAGAAAGAGAAGTGCTTCCATGCTGTGCACTTATTAAAGTCGCATTCAAAGGTATGTTTTGACTTTGTCTCTTTCCTGCCTCCAGCCTGGCCCTACTCTTTTTTGTTCCTCTCTCTGGGTCTCAATTTTTTTTTTCCACTTAAAGCTCTCCAAAGTTTCCAAGTTAACTTGACCTGAAACAGTGTAAAGCCTTGAGCTGCATTTGTTGTGAAGGTCATGGAGGAATAAAATCTTTTGTTAGGTCAACTGAAGTAGCACAGAGGCAATTAGGGGAATTTTTCCACTCATCTGATCAATTAGTTTAATAAAAACAATGTCTACCTCTGCAATAAATTCTCCTTTCCGTGTCCCTAAGCCACAATGGCTGCTCAACACTGTTTCTGTAAATAAATATGTTTAGGGTTGGGCTGTATTTTTCAAGCACCCTTGAGTGGTTTTGCTCTTTTAAATGCTTCCCTGCCCCAGATTTGTTGTCCATGTGTTTGTAAGGTGACGTTTCCACTGAAAAGACAAGTTAAAATCAGCCTTTTAAAAAAGGAAACCAAAACAAAACTACTGTTTTTCTGAAAGTACAGATGAGAATGGAGTTGGTGATAAGAGCCTGGCACATTTTAGTTCATTTCTTGGGCTGGTTTTCTACTGAATGGAATTAAACCAGAAAAATCAACCCCTACGTTTTCCAGGGTTTGTGCCACGTGCTCATTTTATCTGATATTGATGTCAGAGGAGGTTAAGGGCTTTTTCCCTGGAACAAATCTGACTTTCAGACAGTTCCAAAGCATGTGTTTAACCTCACCTCCACTGGCTCCCTATCCCATCATAACAGCTGAACCAAGATTTCTTCTGGAGCAATATTCAAATCAGTTTTTAATGAGCTATTTAATGAAAGGCTAATTGAGGTGAATTCATTAAAGGTTTCCAAATTATGCTTATCAGAGTAGCTGTGTTTTAAGTGTTAAATATTTGTTTTATACTGCATTGTTTGATCATGAAAGCACATCTAAAACTTTTTAAATGCCTAATTAGACTTTCTGTGAACTTTCCTTAATATCCCATGTTGAATTTACCATGTATGAATTTAATATATTGCTGCTGTTTATCTAACATAATTAACAAAGCAATTGAGGGATGTTTTTAGAATCTTGTATAATACAGAATTGGTGTGTAGTGGAAATAGTGATGTTGTTGGGTTTTTAATTAATCTCAGTCTCATTCTGGGCGGTTGTTAACTATATTTAATGTCTATTTTCTTAATCTTGAAGCGTTTCCTCGACAGCAGGCTAACTGCAGGGGATATCACCACATTATTATAGTATAATTTTATTTTATTTTTTTTTCAACCATCAGTTAATGAATAAGAACATTAATTAATCAGTCTGGTAGATTTATCTTTCTGGGAGTAATTTCCTCTCAAATCAAAGTAAATTTGGAAAATAGGCACTCAGGTTGGCTTTAATCTTTTTGTCAATGACAGAAATAACAAAGTAGTTGACTGGAAATGTGGGGGAAAGGAAGAGAAAATAGAACAAGAAAGCTGAGGCAGACAATTCCCAGAGTTAATCTACATTTCCTGAGCTCTCAAGATTTGCTATCAATAAATGGGTCATTCTCAGGTTTGGTTTCTCACCCGAGATTAAGGTTGTTAAAAGTCCTTGGCCCTCTAAAGCCCCGAGCCGCACCCCAAGAAAGAAATGGAGTCCTCAAGGCCTTGTTTGCAGGTTTCTTGTGTTGTTTATTATTTGATATCTCAAAATTTTCTCCACTCCCAGCCGAGATCTGAACAGTGGCTGGGACACGAGGCGACTGCCTGCCGATGGGCCGTTGCTTTGCTCTTACACAGATAATTACGTGTCTATTATTTACAATTTTGTGCCAATGTGCAGTGCCTACACTAGAAGGGTCATTTCTACCCTGACCCAATCCCCTCAAACTACTTTGTGTCATCTCCACGTCAGAAGATGGAGGACGAGGAAGAAGGAGAGGAACTCAGGGCAACACCCTAAACCCTCCATCCTGTCCCCCATTTACCTCTATTCTAAGAACCCCAAAACTACAAAATTTTTCACCCCATGCTGTGCTAAACTACTGTTTTCACACTTTTGTGGTTTGTAATTCCTCTCTCAGTGTTGGAAGCTTCTCCCATGGACTAAAATCAAACCCAGTGTCTTCCTGGGCTCTGTGCCAAAGTCTCCAACCCCCCTGGACCGGCTCCACACCCCCCATCCAAGATTCAAACTCCCTTCCTCTCATCCCAGATCATCCAAAGGGATGCCCTGGACTCCGACAGGTCATCAGGATAAAAACCTCTAAAGAAGAGGGCCACAGAGACCTTGTTGAAATTAACATTTTTTTTTTATTATTTTTCTACCATGTTTCTTTTTTTTTTTCATTTGAGTGGCTGGAGGTGAACAGCCCAGTCAGCCTTTCCCTGTATTTGGTACACTTGGGATTTAATAGGGCAGCAGGAGACGCACAACATTCCTGCAGCTGAGGTTTGGGAGGGGATTATAGTGCAGGAGAGAAGCAGGAGCTAAATCTGAGTGAAATATTATTGGCTATATAATATAAATATTATTATAGATCCACCAATTTCACCCTGCACTGGTTTCTCCTGAGACTGATCCCTCTGCCGTGTAGGCTCTCAGACTGGAAATTTTGCAAGTTATTTTATGGTCTTGCACTCTTAGTGGGGATTTCTCACATTAGTGCATGAATGGCCCATTTCTGTACTGTTGAGCAGAACAGAAACAGCTCTCCTGCTAGAGGAAAGAATTTTTTGCAAGAGTTCTCACTTTGTTAAGGTGGTGACAGAGTTGTCACTGAAGTGTGTTGTGCCTTGATGGAAGATGGAGTTGCAGTCATCTCAGCAGTCAAAGTGTTTGACTGTTTATTGTTCAAGGATTAGAGAATTTCTGCCAATGAGAAGATTTTTCAGTTTTGCCGGACAAACTGAAATATCGGTTTGTCAAGTGATAATTTAAGCTTTTATGCTGTGGGACATGAAATGAGAACAAAGGGATTTTTCAGAATTTTCCTATCCAATTTTAGTTTTTTACCAAGTGCTTCCTTCAGGTGACCACAAACGTCCCATTATCCTTAAGGTGTTTAATGCAAAGGTATTTAATTTAAAAGGTTTTAGGTTGCCCCTCAAACTGTTTGTGAAATTAAATTCATCTTAAATCTGCTGAAGAAATTTCTACATCCCAACTGGTTGGTGGCATTGTTTTTGGTTGGTTTTTTTTGGTAAAGTGACATAGCTGAGCTAAAATCACATTTTCTGTGTGTGTAGGACAATCTGAGAGTCTGAGACATTAATCATAACATTTCCCTCGTCTACATTTTGTAAGCTGGGGGTCTCAGGACTCTGCCATGTGAGGATGGGATAGCTTGAGGAGAACACAAGCTCTGCACCCTTGTGGTCACCAGGGTCCTGTCCCCAGCGTGGGTGACAGAGGTGACACTTCAAGGTGTTCTGTTACCTGTTCCATATCCTCCCACTCCACTAATATATGAAGCAGTTGCTTCCAGTGCTTTGAGGGTGGACATTCCCTCCAGGAATTTATCTAATTCCTTTTGAAAAAATTATACTCTTGGCAGAAGCACCATGCTGGGGTAATGAGCTGTATGATTTAATTACGAGTTGCGAAGGAAAAGTCCTTCTTCTTGGTTGTTTTGAACTGCTTGTTCATAATTTCGTTTTATTCCACTTATGTCTTGAATAATGGCAAATAATGAAAAATCATTGCCTATTCACTATCTCAGTGCTGCTCCTCGTTTTATAGACCTCGATCATATTTCTCCTCAGCCACTTATTTTCGAAAATTACTGCATGGAGTTGGCTTTCTGTGAAATCCATTCCATTCCTCTGATCAAACTCTTTGTTCTGCATCCCCTGAGCTGCTCTCCGGGTCACTGCAGCCTGAGAGTGGTGATGAGTGTGAGGTGTGTGAGACGTGGGCACACAATGGTTGGAGGCCTAAGCATACTTTGTGTTCTACCCCCTCTGCCTTTCCTGAATTCCTGATATAATGTGGGATATATTCACAGCCAGAAAGATAGGGAGTTGATTCTCTTTTCCAAAATGTGATAGATAAGAGTCTAAGCTTTTCATGCAGAAAAGGAACTTGTTCACAAGGCAACCAGACTGAGTTTATTTAATTTTCACCTGCCATGGTATTGTAATTTCATGCATCTTCTTGTAGCTCTTCTGTGAGGTGATAGTTATAATTTTTTACAGAAAAATATTATGCAAAAATTTAAATAATTTCATTTAATATAAATTTAATTTGTTTTTGTCTCATATTATCATATACACATTTCCTGATCACTTATGATTATGTTGAACTGAAAATATCCTAGTGCAGGTTATTTAATATCTTCCCTTTTTTTCTTCACTAAGCAATCTTGACTTTTCAGTATTTCTTTCCTGTATGGATTTAATTTTGTTTGCAGTCTGCACGTGACCATTTTACATGGTCTGTAAAGAACAATTTTTACTGGCCTTTGCTTCTTGGAGGTCTTGTTTTAAGTTTCGATGACACCTTTTTAGTATCAATGATAGCTTAAACAATGAATTTCCTATTTTAGTCACTACTTAAACTGCCTTGTATTAGAACTTGTAGGTAAATACTAGCTAGACTCAGATTATTATTCTTTTTGTTCTAATACGAAATTAATAGTTTGTTTCTTAATTAATGTTTCTTAAAATTATTTTTTGGTCATCTGGCCTAATTCCAGGTGCATTATGCTTCCTGTTATCCTAACATTTACATGGATATATATATTTAACATTTTTATCAGACCTTTGTCAGAGGTGTCTTCCTTTTCAACCATAATATGGTTTGCTTGAAACAGGAAGAGCTCTGGAAAAAAACTTGGGAATAACTGACACAATTGGCAATTGTTCATTTTAGGGGTGCACAGCTGTGAGATTGCTGTCATATGTATTGGCTTGGTGGTCACTCTTTTGCTGTTTTGTTTTTTTTCTTAAAGGAGTCACATTCAAAGCAAAAGTTTTGGGGGAAAAATCATTATTGAGTAATATTGAAATAACAGGGCTTTTTTCCTTTTTCTGGCCTTTCAGTGAAACCACCAAAGGAACATATAAAAGTGGATTTAAGCACATTTTAAATTGAAATATTATCAGGTAGAAGAGAGAGATGTTCATGATCCAGTGTGAGGGGAGGATCAATACCATAATCTGTGTGTTTCTGAATACGTTGCACTCCCTATTACCAGCTGTGATTTATAAAGGGCTGGGCAGGGAACGAGCTGCAGGTCAGTGATTATCTCTCCCACTGTCTCTCATGACACGTTAAAACTTCAGGAACACGGGTGATGGACAGCAGATTAAAACCTCAGCCTGGGAATTGCTTTATTTTGGGTAGCAGGGAGCTGGGCAGCAGTAATTGCCTGTGCCTATTGCATGAGTGCGTGGGCTCTCCTGCTCAGCTCCAATGCTAAATTCATCCAGGACCACACCAGGAAAATACTTGGTGTAAATTAAATTTAGCTAGTTTTCCCTCTCCTCTTTCTTTAGCAACATGTAGANAAAACCTCCAAACAACAAAAAAACAAAACCAAAAAACCCAAACAAAAAAAACCCCAAAACAAACAAACAAACACCACAAAGAAAACCCAAAACAACAACCAATAAAACCCTCCAAAACCCCAAAAACTTCCACAAAAAAGAAAAACAAACCCCAAACCATTTCCCTCCAAAAAAAACTCCCGAAGAAACCAAAAACAAACCAAAACAAAAAACCCAACTTGGTAAATAACCCTGTGTTGCAATTAAAAAAAATTATAAGGCCCTTTGTCAAAGTTATAATGATGAAAATCAAGAGATTGACTTTGTTGTTCAATTTTCAATATTCAGCTGTGTTTGTATAGGCTCTGAGGCATTAAAAGGTAGTACTAGCACTGTTCATGCAACAATCATCAATGTTTTGTTTGCAGAAGCAGGAGCATAGTGAATTTTATTTATTTCATTAGTACATCAGAGTACTTGTCACTGTGGGATGTTTTGGGATGTCTTAGGCCACACTGCTGCTGTTTGGAACAAGGCTGGGCCTCAGAGCTGGTCAGGATTTTGTCTGGAGAAGATCAAGCAGATCTGACTTTTTAATGGAAATAGGTGTCAGGATGTGGACGTGTGTAAACCAGCTCAGGCACAGATGATAAAATTTGATTGTTTAAGGGGGTAAATCACTGTTAGATCAGCAGTTCTGATCACAAAATTCTGCCTTTATTGGTTGGTTCTAATATGTGTTGTCTTCTTATTTGGAGGCTGGTTGGGATATTCTCTTCTGCCAATGTCCATCCGAATCCCAGGATCACTGAGGCTGGAAAAGCCCTCCCAGTCCATGGAGTCCAGTCTATGCCTAATCCCCACCTTGTCCCCAGCCCAGAGCACTCAGAGCCACCTCCAGCCCTTCCTGGGACACCTCCAGGGATGGGCACTCCCCCCATGGGTGGTGACTCTGGTACCTGGCCAATATTCTGTGACAAAGGTTGTCCATGCAGCAGAGCCTTTCCAAAAGCAGATTCCCATGTGAAATCTCTTGTGACCTCCCCACCTTTCTGGGCAAATTGCACAGAAGAACATATTCAATTAATAAAGTTTAAGAAATTGAAATAATTCTATAATTTTAAGAGGATTAGGCCTCTTAAAGTGTGAAGAGAGAATGCTGATGTCTCTGTGTCTCCTGGGCAATTGTGGAAGCATCAGTGGGCTGGAGATGTGTTCATGCAGCACCAGGGGTTATAAAGAGGGGGGCAAGGGGCGCCTGTAGCTAGTTTTGGCCCAGTCAGCATAAACTCATGGAGATCGTCCATGCAGTGTTAGCTCAAGCAATCCTTTTATTGAGAACAGAAGCTGTAATGTACAATGACACCAGACAAAATTATGGGGGAATATAATGAAGTTTGCAGTGTCAGAAGATAGGATGATTAAATACCAGATGCCAGGCACAGCCTTCCTACACCTCCATCTTATGTTTTCTTGTTTTAATGAAAAATAAGTTCCTTCAGAAAAAAAAAGGGCAAGGGTAGCTGAGCTGGAATTGTTGATATTGGAGGAGAGTTGATAATTATGCACCTAGTCCAGCCTGCACTTTCCACTCTTCCTGCTAAAGATCACTCTGTTTAAATCATCACCCCTCTCAAGTTGAGACTTCTGTGCTCTTGTACCAGTTTATTGTGTTCTTCCTCTCTGATTTCCTCACATAGGCCCTTCTTTTGTTCTTTCTCAATGCTACTCTACTGGTTAGGACTTTTCTCCCAGATTTCTTGGTCTCACTCTGTAGTGTGTGGGTTTATAAGTGGATATTAATGTGACAGATCTCTCCTGTTTTGCCTCCCTTATTTCAAGTGTTCCTCTTCTGATCATTATTTATTCCGAACCTCTCTGTAATTCAGAATTCCCGTCCTTGGTGTCAAATGGGTTTAGCAAGACCGAGTGGTGTTTTGGCTGTCCCTTGCTCTACAAACCTCCTTTGACTTATTCAACACTTTCCTAGATTACAAGCTCTTTTCAAACCTTTGTCATTAACCATTATTGAGGACTTGCTTCCTCTGCTCAGGTTCTTGTGCCACCAGCTGCCTTGAAAAAGCCTTTTTGCCTCTGGGAAAATAAAAGTTCGCTTATTTGCTTTTCACACTTTTTTCTGTGGCCATTCGCAGAAATGAGATGATTGCCCATAATTAAGGACACAGTTAGAGAAGTTCACATCTCTTCTTTTGAGAGCATTCAGGAAAATCAGTGGGGTCTGTACAGAGCAACCTCTCCAGGGTGGAAGGTCAATTATGGGACCCCTTGTTTTTTAATGATCTGTGGGCAGAGCTTTGAGAGGATTGCAGATAATTCAGCTGAGATACTGGTTTGGCATTAAAAAAACCTTAGCAGGAGAATGAAACATGCTGATATGAGTTGTCTGTGACAGAAGACAACAGAAATTCTGTTTTGCTTTTCTTTTTCCACTTGGGATGTTGTGGCCATGCAAGGAATTGTAGAACACTCATCTTTCAACCCACCAGAGAGGCCAATATGAAAAAATTTCACAGCCATACTTTGCCAAATTCGTGACTTGATGGTTAATGCTGGATAGTGAGCCAGCCCCTGTCATGGCAGTCCTGCCAGACTGTTCTTTTGTGTTTTGTAAAAAAAAAACCAACCCATTCTCAGGCCCTCAGCTGTGCTGACTCTTGTCTGAAGCATGGCAGGGTGGGAAGAGGTCAATCCAATCTGGAGTAAAAACATTATTTAAAGTTGCTTTACCCAGTGTCTTGATGGTGACCACACAAGGATTTCCAGTTTGGTTTGTTTGATACAGATTCACGGGTTTCAGGGCAGAATAAACCCATACAGGAGAAATTATTGCCCGTTAATACAAAAGAGGTGAGGAGGAGTTAGATGCAATTATGTGCAAGGCCTGTTCTGTGGTGNTGACTGTTAGAAATACCCTTAAATTTTTTTTTACCTCTCTTTCTAAAAAAGGAGTTAATAAGGAAGGATGCTGCAATGCATTTGTTTCTATTTTGAAAATAAAAATAACTTTAGGCTCCAAGGCTATTAGTTGTGGTAAAATTATGTAAGGTAGAAGTGAAACACTAGAACTAGAATTATCTGCTGAGTGGAGGAATCCTTCCAAAAGAGCTGAGGCAGAAGTTTGCAGCTCTCAAGTTGAGTGTAATGGAACACAACCAAAATGTGTAGAATCTAATTCGAACCTGTGACCCAAAGCCACCAGTATGACTTTGCAGAAGTTCAGAACAAATCTTGAAGAAAAGAAAGTAACATGAGGAATGTAATAATGTATAAAAATGTCCCGTGTTCTTATTTTCTACCTGCTGTGGGAACTTGGCTTGAAAAGTGTTAAAATTCTGTATTTGTTTTGGCGGGATACAAAGGTGAGAGTCGTGGGGAAAAGGGGTTGTGTTTCTGTGTCTGCTCAAGGCCTTCAATACCTTTGTGCCTTCAGCTTTTTTGTGTACTTCAACACGATGTGAATTTTCCTTTCAAATGTGGGAATTCTGCTGGAAGATGGAACTTCCCTCTCAGACCATCTCCCCTTGGATTTATTGCCCTGGTGAGTCATTCCTGGATGTAATGATTGGTTTAAAATGCCAAATTCCAGCACAGTGGCTTTGGCAATGTGTCCCTGATAATCCTTACTTACCCAAACTCTTCAGGACTTGTCAGCAGGATTTTCAAGCCCAAAGGGTGGATGGAACAAGGAAACAAAGATTTCCATCTACTTATGCCTCCTGTTTTGTTGCCTAATTATCATTCATTTAGCCTGCCATAAAAGTCATCCTTTACCTGCTTTCTGATTGCTTTATGGCTGCTTTTACAGCCTTTGGGGAAATAAATTGAAATATATGTACTCCATGTGCTCTATCCCTAAAACAACTGATCCAGTCAACAATCTGTGTTTTATTACCCAAATGATCTAACAACCCTCACGTTATAAATGGAAAATGGTAAAATTAGAGAGTTCAACTCTCTCTGCTGAAGTCAGCAAAATATTTCTACCTTTGTTTTGGCAGAGTCCCCTGCAGTTGGGAATTAAGGACTTGTTCCCAAATGCTTAAAATACAAATGCACAAATACAAAAAACACGAGTGTAAAATATTAATGACTATAATGAATGCTGTATTTTTGGACTGATGGTTTTGGGGTGTTTTTTTTGTGCTTCAGATGGTTTGTTTTCCTGCAGGCATGTTTGAGGGAGCTGAGGCTGATGCTGTGGGTTGCCCTTTGCTCTGTGTCCCCAGACAAGCCCATCATGCTGAGTTTTGGTGCTCTGTCACTCAGACATGCTCCAATTTATCTCAAATAATAAAAAGCTTGAGAACTGAGAGACTTGTTGCATGTGCAACTTAACATAAATTGTTTGACTTAGCTTCTTTTAGTTTTGTCATATAATAGAGTTAATTTTAAAGACTGTCCTAGCATTAGTATTTCTCAGAAACTCTGTGATAAGCTCTTGTTTTGACAAATTTACCAAGAATCAGCAGAAAGCGAAAATGTGTGTACTGAGGGTCTGTCTGAAAAGTCCCGGTGCTGTGTAGGGTTCTTTGGAGTCACACCCTGGCTGCAGAATTGAGAAATTGTTCATCTTTATTCCCAAGACCCTCCAGAACCAGCCTTTAAGTTGCCCTGGCACGTGGCTGTACTGGCTCTCAGGGCGTGCAGGTAGGCTTTGGGATCTCTCTCTCCATCCCTTCTCCATATTTTCTCTTTCCTGCCTCGAGGGCCATCCTGCCGCCAACTGGAGCTGAACAACCAGCACTCCTTGGGGAGATACTGCTGTTAATGCTGCATTTCCCCTTCATGGTTTGTCATCTCTTGTCCCTTCCTTCCCCCATTGGACGTGAATTCCACTGCCTGTGGCACTGAGAGCTGGTCCCTGCAAAACACCCAGGGCTTACCGGGGAATGTGAGGAAGGCACGTTGGGAGATTATGGTGTTCCACAAACAGTCTTTTCATGAATTATTCTGAATCCTTACATGCTCCCAGATCCATATTTTAGTTTGTTTTCAATTCATTAGAGAACACAAAGGATTTATTGATAACATTGATGCTGGCCTTCACATTTAAAGCATGTTTTCCCAAATCACTCTCTACGAACTCTTCTGAACAATTCCTAATTAGTAATGACAAATTTAATAAACAACCCTAAGCATGTATTGAGCCGTGTCTAGTTTGTAATGAATTATGGCAAAAATACTTCTTTATAATATGTTAAAATATTTTCTCCTTGTTTCTTGAATCTGGGTTGATCCTGAACCCAGATTCTGTTTTTAAAAGTGACTGGTGGGCCAGGCAAGAGTTTGCAGTGTCTTTCCTGATTCTGCTTGCATTGATGAAATTATTTTAAGCCTTTGTAAAGCACAGCCTTGCAAACACAAGGTAGTCTGGAGCATCTTTTAGCTCTTTATATAGCTGCTGACACTATTATTTCTTGACATCTTCCTGTTCTAGTGGCATTTTTCCATCTGCTTCCAAGATGTCATTATAATGCAAAGTAAAATTTTAGTGTATTCTTCTAAAGTCTTTGCATCTCTTGCTGCGCCATTCTAATTCTGTACAGTCTCTGTTGATGGATTCCTATTTATCTTGGCTGATAGCTGGTTTATTTTCCTATTATGTTCTGCTATTCAGCTTGCATAGAAGGCATCAAGATGCCTTCTCAATTTAAATGCTTGCCTTTTCTTCATTAACAGCAACGTCTCGTCTCCTACCCAGATCTACTATTCTCCTTTTACATTTTACTTGTATAATTTGGTGAAGCCTGCAAAGTCAGGGGATCTATTTACAACCTACTTTGGATAATTTTTCACTAGGATTGATTACATATAGAGGAGAGAAGGTGTGAAGTCTTTCTTCTGGAAAAATAAGTGATTGAGAGCGTTCAGTGTATTTGGGAATGGACCCACCAAATAACCGTGCTGGTCTGTGCTATCGGCTCTGAGTGCTTTGAGTCTGAATTTGCAATCTGGCATCTAAAGCTGAATTTCAGCTTTTAGTTTTATAGTTTGAGCAGTTTTGTGTCTTTTTACAGCACACCCTGACATTTTGGGAAAAGGTTTCATAATTTTAGCAAATGGGAATATAAATAAAATAAAAGGAACGTTCCTGTTACAAATGTAGGAATCCATGGCTGTCCCTCATGCTGATTGCTATTTTGCATGGAACAATCCACAATTTTTTAATTTCATAAGCAGTCCTAGAATGTAAAAAATTAAAAAATCAAGCAAGCAAATGGAATAATTTTAACACTATACAGTTTGCTTTTTTTCTACCAAGGCACATTTTTATTGGTATAACACCTGTGTATTCTTTCATTTCCACACCAAACCCACAACTGAATGTTTTAAAATTTTTGAGAGTTTTAATCTTGTTTTTCTTCTGTAGCAGACTCAAAGAGATGTGTTAGCTTCAATCTTGCTCAGATTGTCCGTGTGCAGTTGTATGATTTTTAATCTGATGTAACATTTATCAAAATTTGCCAGGGCAGACAAGCATTTCCATGCTCTCCCTGGGACAGGAAAGTATCTTGGTGTAGAACACAGGCTGTGATGGAATGAAACTAATGCCTGTGGAAGATCAGAGGCATCTCTAGAGTAAAATGCCACCTTCTCCAACCTGAAGGCAGCAAAATGGAGAGGAAACATATCCATCTGGGGAAATTATCTCCCCCATCAATGACATCTGGCTTGGCATTTTGTGGTCTCAGTGTTATTAAATGCTTTGCTGTATCATGCACAGGTTCGTTAGTACAAATTAGATTCTGTTCACATTATAGTGGGTAATCAATTATATTGGATGTGAAATGTCTTCTCATAAATCTGAATTACACTTTTCTTGGAGCCTGGGCCGGTGTTTGGGCTGGTGCAGACCTGTGGAGAGCTGACAGCACTTGCTACAGATGGGATTTGAGCTTTGTTCTCTCTGTGCCAGGGTTATACCAGGTGCAAAATTAACTGTGCCAGGGCAGCCTGGACCTCGTGGGGGGGTTCCACCCTGCACAGCTTTTCAGGAGGGATCCAGGCTGGAATCTCAGTTGTATTCCAGGGACAGAGCTGCAGGTGAGGCACCCCAGGTCACCTCTGGGCACTCAGGGGCTTTATTATCTGAGATTTGCACTATTCAGCTCAATGTCACCTGGCAGGCAGCTGGGATTAAATACTGGCACGTCAATTTGAGTTAATGTATCAAGTATTTTGTGTGTTGATTCCTTCTATGATGTGTGGCATTTGCTGAACTGAATTCAGTCAGGTTGAATTCTTTGTGCCATAAAGTGCTGCTGAACTGGGTAGATTTTATTTACCACAATACAAGTTTCTGTTATAAAAAATTTATAAATCAGAAGCCTTGTTAATACTTTGAGCAGGGAAACTGAAAAATACTAATGCATGCTAAGAGTTGAGATGTCCTTTTGTAATCTGAAGGAGGAGTGTGAGAAAAATTTATCAGACGTATTTGTCTCCTGAATCCCACTGAATTTCTGCTTTTGCACAGAGGAACTTGGGACATTTGTTATTTGTGTGTTTCAATGTTCTATTTAATTTTTCTTTACCTGCTCATAATTAATTTTAATTTCCTGTAGCTAATAAATGCTAGAAAACACCACTTCTAATTAAAAATCCAGCATGAACCTGGCAATCAGGATCTATAGAAATGGTGCTGCTGCTGTAAATATTTTAAAGCTTCTGTGCATTTTCTTCTCTAGTCTTTGTGCTTGCATTGCATCTAGAATAAAGAGTGTAATTACCTGCAGTGCAGTTCTGGGGAAATAATGCTCAGGCCAATTTGGGCTCAGTACTGCACATTTTTTAAATCCACCCCACAAGCCCCGGCTCTGATGACCAGCAGTTTATGACAATGCAGATAATGGCAAGTTTTGGGTTATTTCTGCCTCGGCCGTCAAACTTCAAGTACCTGAAGTCTCTGAGGTCTCTCGTTAGCATTTGAGAAGCATCCCCTCTGTTTGAGCATTAGTTCTCTCTCCTGCTGATCCTGAAGTTCTGAGTCAAATCTTTTTCTTTTCTGGGATTGATGACTGCAATTCTCGGTTTCCTTGCTTACCTGCTTCTGTTAGAAATAGGCTCAAACTGGTGTGGAGAGGTCTTACAGAAGCGATTCCCAAACTCAAGTTCATCAGCACTGTAGCTCTGAGCTAAATGTTTTATTGATCTTATCTGAATATTGATCCTATCTGAATATTGATCCTGTCCAATATATTACTTCTTGTCTATCTGAATAGGCCAGGAAGAGTTAGGCGAGGAAGGTTATAAGGATTAGTTTGACCTGATGAATGTGCACCCATTAATTACCTGGTGCTAGAAATCTGGCACATTTGTTAATAGCACAAGTCATTATTGTCTGTCCAGTTCTGGGCCCCTCCTGGCCAGAGAGACCTGGAGGGGCTGGAGCGTGTCCAGGGCAGGGAATGGAACTGGGAAGGGGCTGGAGCCCCAGGAGGGGCTGAGGGAGGTGGGAAAGGGGCTCAGCCTGGAGAAAAGGAGGCTCAGGGGGGACCTTGTGGCTCTGAACAACTCCCTGACAGGAGGGGACAGCCAGGGGGGTCGGGCTCTGCTTCCAGGGAACAGGGACAGGAGGAGAGGGAACGGCCTCAGGCTGGGCCAGGGGAGGCTCAGGATGGAATCAGGAGGAATTTCTGCTTGGAAAGGATGGTCAGGCCTTGGAACTGCTCAGGGAGGTTTGGAGTGCCCACCCCTGGAGGTGTCCAAGGAATTCCTGAATGTAGCACTCAGTGCTCTGGGCTGGGGACAAGGTGGGCATCGGGCACAGCTGGGACTGGATGGGCTGGGAGGGCTTTTCCATGAATGATGGAATGATTTCCTCAATGATTCTGGGATTCTACATCTCACTTCTTATTTTTTACCTCTCCACAATATATTTTGAGGGACAAAAAGTAGTACAGTTTTTCTGTAGTTGAAAAATCTTCTCAAGGTTTATTTTTTTTCTGTTGGGTAGAATCTACCTCATCCATTCCTTAGCATTCTCCTGTCAATATTTTAATTTTTTTTTCCCCGATCTTCAAAGAAACTTTGACATTAGAAGGCAGATATCAATGTCTTGAATAATGCTTTAGCAGGAAGCACAGGTGACTTCCATGTCAGAAGGTGTTAGTAAAAATGGATGCAGAAAAACAACCTCACATACTTCATATAAATATTTCCTAAAAGCATCAGCTTCTTTTCTTGGAAGACTACAAATACAAATTCACAGCTGGTCCATCATTGAAAGTACAAGCAAGATGCTATTTAAGTATTGCTGGTGTTGTGTCGTCAGTAAATCAAGGGGCTCAGATCATCAATCTCTGTTTCTGTTTTGTAGGTAAAGAAGTTCCAAATAACGCTTCCATTTCCTTCCTGTTTTTTTTCTCTGTAAATAAATTCTGTATGATGCTTACTTAAATCTTTTTCTTGTTTCTTTGTTTCCTCTTCAGTCAGGTTTTCTGTGTCAGACACTAACCAGATATGAATGCAAAAGGACAAATTTATTTGTGGAAATTATTAAGGCTGGAAAATACCAGTGATGAGATATTGAATATTTCTCCTCTAATCTGCTGAATTCAGACCAGGACGGCAACAATCACAAGTCCTTGGAAGGAAATAAAAAGTAGCAGTAAGTATGTTAGAGGAGCTTAATGTATTTATTTTATAAGAACTGTCCCTTTAATAAATAAAATAAAGCCCTAGAACACTGGAGTTACAAGTTTAGAAACAAATCTTACCTTGAAGACTTAATCCTTTTCATTTAAAATAAATATTTCAAGGTTTCTAAGTATCTTCTGTGAATCTTATTTACATTTTTATTGAATGAACTATATTTACATAGCTGTTTCCATAATGTTTCTTCTTATGCCTTTTTAAAAGCTGACAGTATATAGGTGACTAGAACCTTGAATTTCTGAAGTTACTGTTTTAACGTGACACTCATAGGCATAAAAAACCTCAGTAAGCTGGTTTTTTGCATCATATGATGTGGAATTTTGAAAGGCAGCCTGGTCTTACAGACTTCCTTTGGAAGGGTCAGAAGGGTTTTCCTCTGGCAGGGAAATGTGGGCAGTTTTGGGGAGTGGGAGAGGAAATCCTGGGATTCCAGATGTTGTGATTAAAGTGTGTACTTCTGCAAAGCTCTGACTGGGGTCCTTCTGCTGGACAGTGACAGTTCCCTCTGTTTTCAAGTAGGAAATCTCCAATCCTGGTTCCAAGATCTTTTAGACAGCACTTAAGTGAAACTAATCCTTGTTCATCTATGTGCAACAAAACAGAGATTTGGTTTCCACTTAAGAAATGGAGGGGGGGAAGAAAAGAGGAGTGTTTATGCTCCATTAAATATTTTCATTATGCATCAGATGTTAAGAAATTTCTAGTGGGCCTGAGGCATCTCTGGCATGTCTGTTTGGAAAATAAGCACAAAACTCTGTGGTGCATGGCAAGCGGTGTGGCTTGTTTTCATACTTAGAACTATATTTTGAATTGCATTTGAGATGCAACATAAATTTATCAGGTCCTTGGCACTGACTGATGCTCACAGAACAACTTTGGGAAACATTACTTCTATTATCAGTTAGGAGATTTGGGAAACATTATTTCTATTATCAGTTAAAAGTATTTTCTCTTAATTGAATGGTATGAGCAGGCAATAGCCGGGTTGGACAATATGGTTGTGGACTCCAGGATTTTTCTCCTTCTTAGCCTTTTGTGCTTGCTCAAAGGAGTCTTGGTGGGGTTTGGGTGGGTTTTTCAGTGAGCTGACCCTTATCCAGTCTGGGAATATAAATTAGATTTCCTGTGTAAACTGAAGTGCAAAGGAGCTGTGGGTGCCGGAAGGAGAGGCCGTGTCTGAGACCCAGCACAGAGTCTGTGCAGTGCTGAGCCATCTCCTCCCTTTCACTTGGCTCATTGGAATGTTCCAGCAATCCAGGTGGATTGTGCTTGGCTTTCACACTTACCTCATGTGCCTGTCAGAGCCGAGCCTCTCCAAGTGCCTGGTGTGTATTTACCAGGCTGACAGAGATCCTGGTGAAAAGCTGCAAGGTAAACACACACCAATCCACACACTTCAATTGCTGCCGTAATTCTGCAGCAGTCAGCTCTCACTCAAGGGTCTGCTCATCACAGCTTCATTCAGCTGTGCTGTTCAAACACTGCAGGATCAACCCAAATATCGTATTCATGTGTTTGATGTCACGGAGTGGAGGCTTCAGTGAAGCAATTGGATTGAAGTGAGCACTGAGAGTTGAGTCATTGCCTTCCCATGCAGATGTGCTGGGGGAAGGGAGATCCTTGGAGGAGGCATGGGGTGTGTGAGCATGCTGGGAGGCTCCTGGGAAAGGCTGGATGTTGCTGTAGAGTGGACTTGGGGAGGGTGGAACGAGGGTTAATTCTGTTATCAGGATTTTCCCCATGCCGTAGATAAAACCCGTTAGATCTTTCTCATCAGTGGTTGTTATTTTTCAGGTGTTTGCTAACATCAGTGCCCTTTTTGGTCTTACTTTCCAAAGGGAATGGCACCATGAGTCTCCCGCTGCCAGACCCTGGTATCACAGTGGGGGACTGACCCAATGGTGTTTCATCCCAAGCTTCTGAAGCACTGGGAGTCAATCCTCCCTCAGCCCTACCCAGTAAATTAAGGTAACAGGAAGATAAATGTTATTGATGATCAAATACTTTGTCTCCTCGAAGCACTCAACACAGGCAAATTGTTTAAAGAACAATGCTGGATTCTTGCTACTGTCATGACTCTCCGAGTCCCTGTAATAAATGTTGTTGTCACATTATATGGGCTAAATTACTAATGATGGAAGTGTGTTCTTATTTATGCAAGCAGCTGCTGAAGAGTGTGTTGTCCTAAAATATACCTTCCTGTCTGTGGGGCTGACAGCCATGAAATGATGGAATCAAGATCCTGTCCTTCAGTGTTTCTTACAGTGAAAACTGCCACAATTTTAGAGAAGTCTGTCAGAGAAGGAGCCCCAGTTCTGATACAGTGTGGACAACACACCCTTGAAATTCTTTGTGATAGTGTTAAGTTCAGCATACAGATGCAATTTTACCTTTCTTTTCATTTCCCCTCTCCCTGATGATTTATTTTAACCCCTTGTCCATTAGAGGGCAATTCAAAAATGAATAAGAAAAAAGGAATCAGGTAAGCCCAGATGTCACAATGATCTATTTACTGTCTTGCCTCTGGAACAAGCCCAAAGGTTAGAAAGATTTTCTTTTGTATTTTCCTATTACATAAAATTGAAGTGTGAAAATTTTGGGGCACCTTTGTCAAGCTCGTCATCATGTGCACTCTGACCCTGCAATTTCCTCTGTCTCATTTGCATGAAGAGGCTCTGGTGACATAAATTTCTTCCTTGTTGACTGAACCTCAGGGGAAGGATGTGAAGAGTGAGTGTGGCTTGACTGCAAGACTAAGCTCCAGAAATCAAATGTCACCTCTTAGTGAGCTGCTGTCCTTATCTGTGCAGCTCCTGATTTCACCTGCACAACACATTTGTTTAAGAATTGATCTAGCAAAATATCTCCTGACTCCTTCTCATGCTGATGCACTCTATTGTCAAATCCAGTCAAGCTGAGGTTTGCAGTGCTATTCAGAAACCATGGTTTGGGGGAAATATTGACACTGTGCTGAGAGCTGCTAACACAACTGATGAGGTGGGCTCTGCCCTGGTGAGTCCTCCAGCCAGAGCTGACGTAGGTTTAATGAGCAAGTACCTAATTAGGGTAGCAGAGGTTATTTTAGATGTGTTCAGTGTGTTACAAACATAGAACTCAGTGATGAGAGGAAAAGAAAAGAGTTCAATAATTTAATCATGGTTTATTGCAAGTATGTTAAATTAGCAGTTAGGAGCAGCCACCAGTGGTCACCAGTAAACACAAGCTGATACCTCATTTAGGATAAAGCTTTTTCCAGGTGCAAATCCCCATCTCGGGGCATAGCAAGTTTTTTTTATAGCAAACAGAAAAATGAAAAGGGGATGTATTTTCTTCCATGGTAAATATTTAACAACACAGAGAAGAGCAGAGAAGCAGGGATTTCGAAAGCAGCTTTTGCTATGCTGGGAAGGTCCCTTTGTGTAACGTGGGGCTCTCTGGTGGTGAGGAGGAAGCAGGAGAGGGGCTGGAAAACTGGGATCCTGTGAAAATGCAGAGCACCGGGAGCTCCTGGGCACTGAGGGCTCCCCTGGGAACAGCACGTGGAAATGTGGCCCCTGTGCCTGTTCATTTGAAAGAATATCAGCTCTGTGCCTCAGCTGAGTTAACCTGTTGTAAAGGGTGGCAGAAAGATACTCAGCCAACGTGGCAAACAACATTTCACCCAAGATATCCAGAAGAAGAATGTCAGACCACTGATCCCACTGATCTCAGCTTTGAGTTTGTGCAGCTTGCTGAAAACGATCAAACTGAAACCTTCATCTGCTTGCTTCCAGCTTGGCCCTGCGTCTATAACTAATAAATAACTTGCAATCATTTAATATGTAATTGATTATTAAATCAATGTCTGGCTATTTATATAGTTTGTAAGTCAGAGCCATGAAGCTGTATTTATTTAGCTTCAAAGAGGGTAGAAATTGGATTACTCAATTAATTGGATTACTTAACAAATATCGATTAGCATTTTTTAGCAATTAACATTATAGACATGTAACAGCACTATCTTTTAAATTTTTAATTAACTGTTTAAACAATGCTTAGAAATTTAAAGTTGTTGAGATTATAATTACATTATTGCCTATGCAGTTTGGAGTTAATTATACTGCATTTCTATAGACTTGATAAACTGCAAAATGTATCCCCTTAACAATCAATTGGTATTAAATTACTTTCAATTACTTTTTATTAAAACCAAATTAGAGCCTCACTTGTGGAAGAGGAAAAGCAGTACAAAATCTCAGGACTCAGCTGTGATTTCTGCCACATTGCTGGTTTCCACAAGTCTAGGTGGTCAGGTGGTGGTCACACTTTTAAAATAAAAATGCACCAGATAGACACAAAGCAATTCAGAGCTCTGGTCTTCAAAATATTCAGTGTCTGATACTTCTTCCATAGATGTTTGTACAAGTTTTGGTGGTTTGTGTGCATGGGAGAAAGTCTGAGTCTGGGATGCTTTTGTGTCAAGTTTTATAGCTCCATTGATTGCCACAGCTTTCTGCCCTGTAATTGTGGACATTTCTCTGATCCCGATGGGAATTTTTGTGGTGTGTGGTGGTACAGTAGGGTGCTTGATGAGAATATCCACTTGTTTACCCAACAGGAGTCAAAATTAATCTTGTAGGCTCAGGGCTTTAAAGCAGATTTCTTTCAGCTGGTGATTCCCAGATTAGTTAGGGTTTAGATACTTAAAAGCTCTAATATTTGATAATAAAATACATTTAATCTGGTATCAGAAAATATAATGCACTGTTTCCTGTAGCATCTTTTAGCAATTTATGACCCTCTTTGTTTATCATGTAGTTTTTATACTTTTTTATTCTGCTTTCCTTCTCAACCTTTTTTATTCTGTTTCCTCTTCAGTGTTAGATGTGCTTCATTAGCTGTTGAGTTTTATAAAGCTGGGTACTGGGTTTAAGTAGACTTGTAGTAGCAACACCATAACAACCCCCCAAAGGATGTTACAAAGGATGTTAGTTTACAGATGCAAACTAACCCTGCAGATCAAGTGATGATTAAAACCCTCGGGTGCCTCCCGGAGAGCATGGCATGACATGAGGAAAGGCACTGCCTTTCCACAGCATTCAAACCATGGCTTCCTCGTTTTTTTGCCCAAAAGTACGTTTGCTCAGGGAATAAAAGTTTTGTTTAATTCAAATACCAACAGAAGGAGTCATGATTGCTAAAAATTCAGGATTTAATACAAAACAAGTGTAGACTTAAGCAAGGATATTTTCTGTGGGAGGCAGTGGTAAGAGTGCCTGTTACTGTCTGTGCAGCCTTTCCATGTGCTAGTCAGGATTAGTGAGAGCGCCAGCTGGAATGGGAAAAGGGGCAAGGACAGCTGGGGGTTCCTAAAGCCACCATCCAAACTGGCTTTGGTGGGTGATGCCTTGTGTGGCCACGGGGTCTGAGCCAAGCCTGGCGTGTCAGAGGACACCCGGCAGGGAGAGGCTGAGAAGGTGGCTGCTGGAATTTGGGTGCTGATGGATGTTTAGTTGTTTGATTGTTCTGATGCCTTAAGTTTTTAGCTTTTATAATTTCAGATCCTGTACTGCATTGGTGCAAACTCCAAACTCCATGTAGAGCGTTAGTTAACTCCCTTCACATTTTGGTCAGACGAAACAATCCCTCTGGGCCTGAGAACCCAGGTCACCATCACAGCCTCAGGCGCCAAAAAGTATAAACGAAAGTGAATCGGGGGGAAACAAACTGGGGAATTTGACTTCATTACCTGAAGCCGTAATTGGAGAATTAACCCCTGATATGTAAATGCACCAAACTAAAAATTCCTAAAAAACTCATGACCATCGTCTATCTTGAGAGTAGGCCCTCTTGGAGGCTTCCAACTGCCCAAGGTGTATCTATTGAGGGTCTTTAATAAATACTTGCTTTATTCTTTTTTATTCTTTTAACTTTGTCTAGCCTCTGTTTTAGGTAGCCATTCCAAGGCATCAGTTCCCACCTGTTTGTAAAAGCCTTGTGAGAAGCTGCAGCTGGCCTGGCATGGGAAGAACCAGCTCCTGGTCTTTCAGATTTTAGGGGTGTCTCAGAACAAAGGACAAGAATAACCAAACAAAGCCAGACTCGCCAGGCTCTGGCTAATTTTCTGAATGATATTTCTTCTAACTGATGTTTACCAAAGTCCTGAGCAACCACTGATTTCATGAAAATTTACACTGAAGGGATTTTTAGAGCTAGTCACATACCACAGATGGAAAGAGGTGCATGGTGAGGATTTACTTGGAGGACAGAGGCATTGGGCAGGTACCTGTCTCGGCTGAAAATCAACAGGGTTCAATTCCAGCCTCCTTTAAACAGTCCTTTACACCCCCAAACATGTCTTCCATCCTTTGGCTCTAAAGTTCCTTTGAAAAAATAAGCATAGCCAGGCAATTTAAATCCCAAACCATCGGCATGTGACTGTTCTGCCTCTCCAAGGCCTGGTCCAGAGAGAGAAAAGCCCTGCAAAGGGTCAGAGTTTTCTCTGAACAGCTGGTGGAACAGGGGCAGCTCCTTTGGTGTCTCTTGGATTGCTCCAGTTGTATTGCAAGGACAGATCTTTGGTTAATACCTTGAGGAAATACAATTTTTTTTCTTTGCATTGCTTTGAAAGAGTAGGAAAATAACTATTACCCTGTCTGTTTGTTTATGCTGAAGTACATATATCCAGAGGCATCCTGGATGCTTCAGGATTTCACTGCCTTCAGCACTGACCAAAAGGAAAGTTCCCTTTTTCGTGCAGTTTATTGTCCAAGGAACTTTTGTTACAGTTCTCCTTTTGTATTTGAATCACTGGCTAACACAGCAATGGGCAAATCATAATCTTTCTTTTACCTGAGTTATGTGGCAATTACCTTCTTCACAAGGATGTGAAATTCAATTTGTTTCTATTTTTTTGTTGTCGCTTGTTTTTGTCACAGGCATCATAATGTGAATTGTTTTATTGCAGCATTTCAAGGCTGGTGTTATTTGTATTGGAAGGAATCAAACTGCATGTGGCTGAGGCCATGCATATTTAAAAATTAAAATCTGGTGAGTCTGCAAAGATAACTTTGGTCTACAAGTTCTCTTCAAGAAGTATTAATAATGACAATATTATATTGTATGAGAGAGTAAACTACAATGTCCCAGTGGATACATTTCTCTTCAGTCATTAAGGAGAAAATGACTGTACTCCTTATTTAGAATAATGAGGGTTGATACTGGCTGTCGTTAGAGTATGCTACAATCAAATGTTAATAAGAAGCAGCTTGAGAATACCACACTAATGCAAGACTTTTTTTAATCAAATTTTTGGAATTGATTGCCTGTGGCAAAAGAAGCAAAATCTTTAATATGATATAATGATTTTTATGCTATCTCTGGGGAGAAATGTTAGCTCTGTTGACTCCTTAACCTCTTTTTGGATGCAAACCACATCATACATTTTGTCCCAACCATTAGCAGATTGTGTTTAGAACAGATATAGTAATATGAAAAGTTTGATAAATGCAGTCTATGGTATTTTTCAAGCTGAAACCTTTGAGTGTCTGCATGCTAGTTTCTAAAATGTGACTGTAATGATTGGTACTAATCTTAAATCTAAGATCCAGTGAAAGAAAGATTATTTTCAGGTGTCAGTGAACTATCCATACTGAGTCTGTGTTTTCATGCAGTGGTATCTGATCCATACCAAGTTATTTTTTTCTAATTAGAATATAAACCACAAATACCACCTAGAAACAAATATGTAGAAAAAAAATTAGGAGGAGATGCCCTCAAGTTTATCCTTTTACCTTCAATTCCAAACTCCCAGACTTCTCAGCAGTTTATTTTTCTGCAGACAGAATATGCTTCTTAGTTTTGATCTCACTTAAGTGTGTGTATGGGTGCAAATATTCCTCTCCTGCAACGTCTGTGCTTGCGAGGAAATATGGGTGTGAAATGAATTTTGTCTTTTGCACCAGCAGGAGTACAAAGCAGAGTGAAGAGGAAGATAAAACTCATTTCAATATGTACAGAGAGAGCATTTCTTATTTCTGCTGATGGCTGCCACATCTTTTCAGTGGGAACAGCTGGTATCTAAATGGCTTCCTCAGCTAAAACAATGTCTATCTCACTTTAAAATTTCAGCAGGAAGCTGCTGCTTCATCATTTAGTCATGTCACATATTTATAGTGTTGTCTTTGTGTGGAGTGTTTGAGACACAAAAATGAAAGAAAATTGATGCTGTGTACATCTTGGCGCCAGTGAACATAAAGTTATGGTTTGCCATAAAAACCTGTAATCTGCTGCAAGGGGGAGGAACCCAACTCTCAGCGCTGTGGTGAAACTTTTAGAAATAGAACAATTAAAAAGTATAACAGGAAAGATGGGCCCTGCTCAGCAGTGCGTTCCTGATCATCTCTAAGTGTAAATACTTCAGCAGTCCTGCTGCAATCCTGGAATCTCCTTCCTAGTTGGGCTCACGTTTGAGTACCTGCAGCCTGCCATAGCCAAGGAGAGGATGTGTGCTCCTCATAAATCCTCATTTAGCTGGCATATTGTGTCTTCTTGCAAATTTCAATGCGAAAATAAAAATGGAAATGGAAACAGATTGAGTTCCAGGAAAAGGATTAAAAAAATGTGTACAGGATGAAGGATAAATCAAAAAAAGTGTCAGTGTTTACTGACCATATGAATTTAACTGTGTTTCTTCAGTTTTCATTTTTCCTTGTTATAGTGTTTATAAAAGAGAAGTCAATAATGCTGTTTAATAAGAGCCAGTTCTGTGCTTTGGAAATGGAAAACAATTAAATAAGTCTATTCATTCAAGCTGTGAAAAACTAGTTTACAAAAATGGTATTTAGTTTTCTCCATCAAAGCTTCATGTTCTTCTCACCATCACATTAGTTATACACATCCCATACATTGTTTGGGAACACCAAGTTCAAAAAGCTTTATATGTAAATGAATATTTAGAGACAGGTCAGGAGAAATACAGATCTCCTTTAACCCTTGTCATCAGTGAGACTGCTCTGCAGAGAGCAGTTATTGCGGCCAGAGGTGACTCTGTTTAATGATTGTCCATGCAAAAGAACAATTACCACCAGATCCCTGGGAAAGCCACCCTGTGAAGGGACAGATCAGCCAGGCTGGGACATCCATGTCTGCTGCCTTAATGGAAGTAGCAGCACTGGGGGAATGACCTGTGTATCCACATAACATTTTAAACACCACACACAAACCAAACCAAACAACGCTCTCAAACCTTGTGAGGACAGGAATTAAGGTCTGTTTCCCACTCTGACACAAATAATGAGGCTTCCTCACAGAACAGGCAGGTGCTGTTTACTGCAGATGGAAAATATCCTGTCGGAGATCCTTCCTGGCTTAGGACTATTGTGTTGTGCAAGCCTCTGCTTTTGTTACTGGGTCAGTTGTAGCAAAAGGCAGAGAACCAAGCCCTTGTGCTGCAGGGTGTGGATGCAATTTCCATCAGCTGGGAAAGGTCACAGCAAACCTGGTTGCAATTCCTCCCACCCACAGGTGGACTGAGCTCATGAACCCCATTTTCCCTTTCCCAGCTGATCCTGACCTTTCTGTGGTGTCATTTCTTCTGTCTAGAATTGCTTAAAAGAATAGTTATATTTCATGTTCCAAAAGACTTAAATTTCTGGGTATCCTAGGAAAGACTCCTCAGAAGCAATCTTAAGTTTTGTGCCCTGTTTATTTTTTTTTTCTTTTAAATCACAGTCCTTGTGGGAACAAGGTGTAAATGCCAAGAGTTAGTAAGTGTGGGTCAGGCCTATTCCCTAATTTTCCTCCTTTTCTAAATGGGAGCTACTTTTACAAGATGAAAGCTACAGTGCCTTTCTGGGCAAACAGTGGGAAAACAAGAACTTCCTTGTACTCCAGTTTTTCCTGGTCCTCCACCACTGGAACTTCAGGGTTTATAAAGGGAAAGGAGTGTTGGCTGAGCATCTGACGGGCAGGAGGCAGCTCCTTAAAGCTGCTTTGGATTCTTGTTATTTTTTAATAGCCTGGTGGGTTGAGGATGTGGCTTCAGCCACAAGCCAGGGATTCTGTGCCTGTGAGGAGTTAACTTACTGTAATTACTGCATATTTGTGGTTTAATTGTGTGGAGGCACGGCCCTGGCCGGAGAGTAGGAGAGGAGGACAGGAGCTTGTTCTCATTTTTGAGGTCTTTTATGAGCTTGCCAGGCAGAGGCAGCTATGGCAGCTCGAGGGAGGTTTCTCCCGGGAATGCCACTGGTGGAGGGATGGAGACCTTGCTGTGGCAGAGAGCTGCCATTCCAAAGGCCTTGCTGGTACTTCCCGGTGCAAAGGTTGCTCTGCTGTTCCAGGGGGCAGTCAGCATGGAGAAATGGCCTCTGGAGCTCCAGGCAAGGGGAGCACAGGCAGCACCAGCACAGGGCCCGTGGGCCAAGGGGGCACCTCAGCTCCTCGCGGGCGCACTGGGAGAACAGGAACCACCAGGCATTTCTCTTCAGGGAAATAATTTCCTTAGAAAGTTATTCTGAGCACAAGAAATGGATGGTTGTTATCAATTTGAGACATCTACCAGTAACACTGTAAAATCCAGTGACATGAACTAATTGTGCTCAGCCACCAAAGGAGCAGCCCTGGTCTGGCTGGGAGGAGGTGACCTGGAGGATGTGGGGATGGTGTGGAGGAGGTCACTGTGCAGGAAGACAAATCCAGACCTGCAGTACTTAGCTGGATGCATGCACATGTTATGGTAATTATTTCTGTATATAAAGTTCAACTTCATAAATCTTTTTCCTCCTGCGTTTTCACTTCCCTGCTTAGTGAACTGTACAGAAACATTCTGCTTGGCCATTTTCACGAATCATTTGATTAACTGTATTTCAGTCTGATATCTACTCAGTGGCTAATGTGCAGAGAGAAGAGCAACTTGCTAATTTAATAACCAGCATTTCAAATTTCTGACTTAAAGAATCCTATATCTATTTGTGGAGCCAAGTAAAAGCTAGGGAAACTAAAAAAAACCTAGTGAGATTCCTACTTAACTGTTGATGTGGAGATTATTTGAATCTTGGAAATGCTGAATGGAAAGGGTATATTAATTAAGGGATCTTAAGTGTGAGGCTGTATTTTAAAAGCTTTTTTTTTCATTCTGCCTATGTCTGCCAGGAGGTTTTTAAACATGTCAAAATTCTGGCAGTGTCTGCAGCCTAAGCATAGTGGTCTCGCTTTGAGAGAACCTACAAAATTTCACTGCTCCACCTTCCAGGAATAATTGAACACAATGAACATCCCGGTGTCTTCCCTCTGTAAGGTCCCAGAGGAACTGAGAAGCCATTCCATCCTCTCTTTCCTTTGTCGTCCCCCAGGAACCACCAGCATCTGGGATATATAAACCAAGCTGCTGGCATTGCTGAGGAGATAGAGAATTATCTCCATTTCCTGATATTAGCATTTGTTTGGGATATTGAGCAAATACATGCATATTTATCTCCCTGCGTGAAAAAAGGACTCCTGGCCTCAGCCTGCTGTTGTCTCCCTATCTGCAGCATCTCAGAATTGCTAAGTCAAGCACTATGTTCACTTTTATCATAACCTGTCCTTATCAAGTTGAATCTTATCTTCTCCCTCCTGATTTGCCTGCTTGTCAAAATGTGCTTCATCTTCTTTTAGGAAAATTAGTTTTCAGGGGTAAACTTTTTAGGGAGCGATATCATTTGTTAGGGTATGACTTTGTGTCCAGTGAATGGTGATTTCAGAAGTGATAAGGAGATAATAACTTTTTGCTATCCCAGCACACCATGCCGAGGGAATTACTGCTGTGCTTGGGGCCTTGGAAGCAATTTGAGCTCCAGGCTGGGAGGTCCGGGCTGGGAATGATCTGGGAATAGGTGGGTGTAGCTGGCAGTGTGACAGATTCCAGTTGACCAAAATAAAGCTGAGGCTTCTGTGTTTAATCTGTGCCTTTGTTTTGTTGTCTGTGTGTGGGAGCAGCACAGAGCTCTTCACTTCATCAAATATAAGTACACAGCCAGAAGGATGAAATAGCTCAGCACTGAGGGTTTGGGGCAGGGGAAAAATACATCCTTTTACTTGGTTGTGTTTTTCAAGCTTGCTGGTGGCCACTTCTGTGTGCCTAAATCACTTTTTTCTCTGCCTAAAATCATACCAAGAATGGGAGCTCAGAATGTTGTAACAGTGACTGTATTTATCCTCAGTAAGAAATAGCAATAAATCAAGTATTGAAACAAAAAAATTATTAGAATACTACCGTTATGTAGCATCACATAAGATTGTTCATATTCAGCTGCACTCGTTGTTAGTGGTGTAATTATACTTACCAGGCTAGAAATAATTTTAAAAACTTTTCCATTTATAATTTATATCCTTAGGATCAAACGGTGCATGAAGGCATTTTGAATCACAGTGTTCATTTAGACATTTGGCTTAAGGAAAGAGCACTGCCCTGCTTGACTCTTGTAACTGAGTTCTGAACTATCTAATGCCGTAAATATTTGAAGTACACTCAGCACTAGCTGAAAATCTGTGTTTCAGTCAAACAGTTATTTTTGTTTCTTGATTGACTCTTCTGCTGAACTTAAGCAGAGGGAAAGGATTTTGATGAGGTGGAGATTACCTTTTGGGACTGCATGTCTCTAATTTTACCATTCTAGTATAAATTATGTTGGATTGCTTTACATTTGTTGTTGCTGCTCCATTTTGCAGGAGCCGTTGACCACTCCTCCTGGTCTTTTCTACATGAACAAAGGCCATGGTGCTGTCTCTGATCAAACTTTGTTTTCTTCCCTGTGCTGTACCTAAAGTTTCATGAGCTGCGGTAGCCACTTCTCTGGTATTTCATACTGTGCTGCCAGAAATTACCTGCACAGAGTAAATTCTGTGTGACATCCCAAGGAATTCCTTGGAGCCAGGGATGCTGAAGGACATGGTCTGGTTGAAAGCTGCAGTAACACTCTATTACCACCTCTGCTATAAACCCAAACTGTTTTGCTTTTGTGGTAACGTAGAACTGTCATTCCCAAATGTCATTGATTCCTGCCGAGCAGTGGAATCCCAGAACAAGGGCAAATTCAGCACTGTGTGCACAAATGACACTGTGCACGGTGCTGGATGTGAGGTCCGCTCCCGCCACATTGTAATAACCAACAAAATCAATTCCAGCCCCTTCTCAAGGTGAGCTCTGCTGCCTTGGTGCTGCAGCACTTGAGCACCACCAAATTCTGGTCAGCAAAACCCGATCAGCAAAAAGAATGTGCAAAGTGGAGCTGTTATCAGGGCAAATTGCTGCCTGAGGAATGATTTCCTGCTGGATATCAACTTTTGAGAACAACTTAGCCCAGGTGATAGCCACGGAAAATAAACAAAATCCTCAAACTGCGATGATGGATGCTCTGAGGGTCTGAGGAGCTGGAGCTCAGGAAATTTCAGGATTTCTTTATTTCAGCTCTAACAGTGGAATAGCACAGTGGTTTACATCTGTTATTAACTCTGTAGTAGGCCAGGGTAACAGTCAGTTATTAAATCTCCATTTCAAATCAGAGCAATTCCCTGCATTGTCTTCCTGCCTCCTTCAGTTTTTGGGGGGAGGAGGTAATGCAGTGTCCAAAATTCAGGGTGACATATAAATGGACTTTACCCTTTTGTTTTTCTTTATCTTTTTTTTAGCCAAGAATTGTTACTTTTGTGTTGACCATCTCCACAAGGAGTTGCATTTACCCACATGAATACACACTCTCTCTAAATAAATGACCTTTTTTATTATCTTGTTTCTTTTATAGATATATAAGGGAGAGAAGCGGGATGCAGAGAGAAAAGTCCTTGCTGACCTTTAGGCCCATACTCCTCTGATCATTTGAGCTTCCTGAATATTAATATTAATATTAAGTTTCATTTATTATAGTTCAGTCCAGAATGGACTCTGCTATTAGTGCTCTGTGAGGAATCCTACAGATAGGGGAACCCAGGGAAATCTCTTGTGGAAGAGATATCACTACAGGTCCAAAATATTTGCTTTCTTTTTCATTTGCTACTTAAAGGAGGGAAGTTTAAATGTGTAATACTGGATTATTCAGTGATAAGGAGAAGGTGCATCTGATTCCTACAAATTTAGGGAAACAACCACGTCCTTAACTGATGTTCCCTCTGATGTCACAAACTGGGGATGGGGATTCTTTTATGTGCAGGTTGTGGCTTAGTTGTTACCTGTGTGAATTTGCTCCTATGGATGTGATGGTTCAGAGACACCTTTAGCATGAGGAGTTTTTGCCGTTCCTAAAAGAATAATCACAGAATGCCCTGAGTTGGAAGGCACCCACAAAGATCACAGAGTCCAGCTCCTGACTCTGCATGAGATATTACCAAGAATCCTACCCTGTGCCTGAGAGCATTGTCCAAGAGAAAATTGCCTTTATTGCCGAAGGGATGAAAAAAATAGACTCTTAATTGATATGTGATAATGATAGTTGTTTTACTGCTGTCTATAAACACTAAAAAAACCCCTCAATGATGAGTAGGGCTGTTTCAGACAGCAGGTAATTAGTAACAATTGTGGAGAACTAACAGTTCATTAAAACCATCTTTCTGCTGTAGGAAATACTGAAAATGTTCACACACTCTCTGCATTTCAACTTGTAAGTTATGCCAATAATAAACCAGTAAATGTGGTATGGCCATCATAATGCAGGTGCAATTTTTTGCTTTAACTGGAGTTTCATCAAGATATATGAAAATCGCTAAGGAAATTTTGGGAGACAGTAGATAATAGTGATTTTAATGGAATATTTCCCATCTTTTGTAATTCGTAGTGCCACTTTTCTCTTTTGTCACTGAGTGAAAACTCTCATGCAAATTCAGTACCTATGATAATACACCTGCAACGTGCAACCTGAATATTGCTGTGGGAAGGGAAGCCCCGGAGAGTGCAACTCATCCTTGCTGCAGATCCCTGCTCCTTGCAGGAGCAATGCAGCTGGGTTGGAAGCCTGTGGTGGAGCAGAATGAGCAGGGGATTTTTTGGCACTGGGATGTAGTCGAAACTTCTTTTCAGCCTGACATTTATGAAAGGTTAACAGATATAAGACCTGAAAAGAGCCAGCAGCGTCAGGGGCCCAGCTTAATAGCTTATCTGCTCTGCTGTTTATTTTCCAGGGAGATTTCCTTGAAAAAGGAGCAAGAAATGTTGCAATACTTGTCACATTTAGGCCAAGGGTTTGAAAAGTTTAAGATTTCCTTGGTTCCTGAAAACAGCCTATTCTGAAAACATGGTAACTTCTCCAGTGAACATTACTGGGAAAACTGCTTCTAGCATGCTGTTTTGTTCCAAATTTTTTTGTAAATGAGCACACAAATGATTTTTTTTTCTCCACCTTTGCTTCTCAGTCCTTTTAAAGCCCATTTTGAAAGTAAATTAAAAAGAAAAATCCAGCTAAATACCACTTATTCCTTGAGTTAAGTGAATGCAGGATCAATAATTTAGTATTCCTTGATGTTTCTAAACATAATGGTGAGACAGCCTAAACAATGGATCCTCAAAGTCTTGCTTACACTGCTCAAATTCCAGATATGATTTTGGAAAGTGTGTGGATGGTTTAAAGGGCCAACTAGAAAGGCAGAATTCAAATTCTAAGAATATAAAATAAGATCTAGCTATACCATTGCTCCTAGCTTACCTAGGAATGTGATTGCTTGTGTGTTCCATGTTTGAGACAGAAAATCAGGGGCCTTTGGAGGCTGTTTACAAAGCACTTTCGGCAGGACAGAAATTTCTGAACCAGCTTGAGATTGGCCAGCTTGGCCATTGGTCATAGCCTAGCTGACCCAGCGTGGAGGTGAACAGAGTTTAATTTGTTCAGGGTATTTGCAGCTCTCCTGGATGTGCAGCATAGTTTCTCTTTCAGGTTTCCAAGGCCAGATTACAAATCCTGAGCAGCCCTTTCCCTTGTGTATCCTTTCAGTTGCTTCCTGGAGGAGTCTGTGCTTTTTGCCAAGAACATTGTCTAGGTGTAAAAGCTTTGCTGCTGTTCACTCCCAGCCCTCCCCAAGTGTTGACAGAGTGAGACACAAATGCCTAAGTCCCATTCAGAGCCACAAAATGAGCATCCTCTTGATTATGTGGTCTGGAAAACATTCTCAGATTCTGCTCGCTGGCTTGGTCCTACAGAAGGTGGAAAAGAAAAAATTTTTCTCCTTTCCTGTGTGATGCCTCCAGTACCTAAAAAAAAGAACAACAACAACCAAAAAAAAAAAAAAAAAAAAANGAAACAAAAATCCCTGAATAGCCTTGAAGTCGTTGGAGAGCCGAGTTTAGTATGCATTTATTTCCTTAAGATTTACTGTTGCTGTATTTACTGTGTCTGCCGAGACATGATGAAGTGCAGCTCTCATTTTTGGCTGTCTGTCTCCTGTTGCTCGTGCAGCAGCCTGGCCATGCCAGAAGCTGTGGATTCACTGAAGGATTGATTCACTGCAGGATTTGGTGATGTAGTGCTCAGTGCTGGGCTGTTCCCTCTGAGGATGTAGCTCTTAATATGCTGTGGCAGGAACATTGATTTGGGACACAGAACACATAGAATTATGACAAGTTGCAGGTATAATTAAAAGAAGTTTATGTGGCGTATCCAGTTCTTGAAGGCTGTTCTGGGTGACAGTGATTTGTAGTTTTGGTAGCCTTTCTTTCCAAATAATGTGAAGTTTGGTGGGTTTTTATGTGCAGGACTTGTGTCATCGTTATCCTGACGTGTAAAATTCCCAGAGGGGTTTCCTTCTCAGAGTGCAGTTGGTGGCACGGAATAAATTGATGGCATTGAACAATCAGCTCTAAAACACTGTAGAGGGGAAAATCAGCTTCTGCCTGTTAGGGAGAGCATTTAATTCTTCCAGTATCCCTCTATCTCTACTACTTATTTTCTTTTCCTCTAGCAAGAGCATGTATAGAAGCAGATGTGACCGTTCCTGAAATTTTAAGCTGTTTGGTATCCAATGTGTGTTTCTGCACTTTTCCATTCAGTGATCCATCCATTTGCACTTTCCATGGCCTCAGAACTGCTGGGACAACTGCAGCTGCTACAGGAGTATTTTGGATGCCAAGTGGCCACCTCGCCCACGTGCCCCTTTCCCTGCACCTGCACAGGACAAAGAGAGCAGTTCAGACATCCAGGGTTTAACCATGGTGCCAGCAGGCTTTTCCTGCCTCCAAAATATCCCTGCCTGAGGAAAAAGAGCCATTCCTCCAAAATATTCCTGCCTGAGTAAAAAGAGCCACTCCTGCACTGTCTTAAGCATTTTCATTTCTTTAGCTGGAGCAATGGCACTGTCAATGACCAATTTGGTTACATTGATATCAGATCATGCGGTTTGACTGCTGGTAATTGAATGGGATGGGAGGGAATACTGTAAAACTCAGCTCTGGCCAGACTTTATCAGACAGTGCAGTGAGAGGGGCTGAATCAAAATACATGAAGAGAAAAGCTAATAAAGATCATGGAACATCTTAACATGGTCAAATCCAAGGGCTCCACGCCATGAGCTGTCAGCTCAGTAACAGGACTGTGAGCAGCTGTCCCCAAATTTAAGGGAATTACAAAATTGCCACAGTTCCAGCTGCGTTTTAAGTGCTTGGGAAACACTGCAATCCCAGGAAATGGGGTTCCATATGCTGACTGAAATGGAGGGTTATCATCACCTGGCATTTCACGTGGATTAACCCTTCAGCATTCCTCACAGTCCCACTTGGAGACTGCTGTGCTAGTGTCCTCCAAAGTCCCAGACTTCCTCAGGAGTATCCTGTGTGCATCACACTGCTGAGAGCTGCTGCTCTGAGATTCAATGTGACATTTTTAATGTATTCTGAGCTTCTGTTCCTGAAAGAAGCTTTTCATTTTGGAAATAAAGGGAGAACATTTTGGGAAATGTTTCTTTGCAGAACAACTGCACGCTCCTGGCAAAATGGAAAAGGATTGGCACAGAAACAAGTCTGACATACCAAGTGCAAAGAGATTTTGAGTTTATTCAGGCTGAGACTTATTGGCATTAATCAGCATGTGCTTTTAAACACACAAAAATAAGTTTTCTGTGACTGCATTTGAATATGTGGATGTGAAATGTGTACATTTATTTTCTGACAAATGCTGAGAAGGGCATATGGAGCTCCAAAAAGTGGTTTCAAAGACAGGAAGCTAAAGCAGGAATGCACAGAATCACCTTGAGACTTGTTACCACCTGTAAGAAAATGCATCTTCATCTTTCAGGGGTACTTAAACCTACACTGAAAACAATTTTGTTTCACTATACAAAATGTAAGATCATAAAATAACATTAGGCAAGAGCTAATTTTGAAGGAGAAACATTCCTAAATAATTTCTGCTATTTTATCTGTGTGGGAAGGTCTCCTTAGAGGGCTGATATTCACCTCTCTGTGTGAGGACAGCAAAGAAGTCACAAGGGGGTTGATCACTCCATGGGACCCTGGCTGTACAGAGCTCCTGCTGATCTCTGGAAGGCTGATGTCCCAGGGATATCCCTCTCTCTAGATATATATCTATATATCATGTACTCAGATTGCTGCTGCAGCCCTGGCTCAGCTGAGGCACACACAAGGAGGCCCTAAATGCCCTGGGTGGGCACTCAGAGCAGCATTGCCTCTCCCAAGACAGTTTTCCTTCCTTCGTGCCCTGTTGGGAACCGCAGATTTTGGGACCTGAATTCCTTCAGATTTTTGACAAGCCAATCTGGTTTGCTTAGAATTTGTGTAGGGTGCAAAGGTTTGGGGTGAATTCTTGCCCTGACAGAGGGGTGCTGTTGGTCCCCATGTGGTGTCAGCTCCTGCTGGCTGCTGGTGGCTGTACAGCTGCTCTCACTCATCAGCAGAGCTTTTCCTAATTAACAGATGAAAAGGATTTGTGTAACTACCTCTGTCTTCTATAGCTCGGCTTAATTCTTGACACTTCTCCTCTGAGCACAGCTTGAATGTCTTCTGAGTTTTGCTAGAGGCTTCTCCAAGAGCAGAATCTTCATTCTCATAGTCACAAAGTGAAAGCTGCAATGTAAGACTCTTATTCAATTTACAGGAAAAGATGAGACAGGAGCAGAGCATAAATTACAGGCCAGAAGGTTGAAATGAGGGACTGAAAGCAGAGCGATTTTGTTGTGAGGTTTGTGAGTCCAATGAAAACATCACAGAGGTTAAAGCCAAGTTGTCTAGGGCACTGAGTAGCATATATTGGGAAAGGAGATATTATTATATTACAAATATTTCCTACTGGAAGTTGTTAGAAAGAGACCAGATCCTTTGCTTATGCCTGCAATCCTAATGCATTGAATGCTTAAAGCTCAAATCTCTTTTAAAAGGTTATTTTATATTGTATTAGGATGGAGTTGAATTATTAGAACACAGACAAAACACACTTGCAAAAGGCGGATCAGAGGCTTTAGCGGGGTAGGGGTTTAATTTGGGTTCTGAAACCCAGCCCTGAGGTAAGGGCAGATGAGGAGGAACACTGAAAACATTTAATCCACATTCATCTGTGGTGTGCCTGCCGTGCACATCGATCTGCCAAGAAGAGCTCTGCTGACTGACACTTCAGGGCTGCACGCAGCAGCTGATTCCAGAACCTGATTCGAGGTTTGCTGGGTTCACTGTGCAATCTCTTGCTTCATTCAGCATTATCCATAACCTGATCTTCCTCTAAAGAGGGAAGGAGCTTTGCTCACCACACAGAGGAATCAGCCCCTCAGCTATGCCCAGGCTCAGTGTGTGTATCAAACTTGTCATCATTTGCATACACTCCTAATTACCTCCTCATCACTGAGCTTTTGGATGGATTATGACAGTGCTGGATTTTTTTATGTCTGAATGCTCCAGGAGCTAAAATCAACTTATGTTGTATGCCTTCTTTTATATATAAATATATATCCTGATGCTTAGGAATATCGTAAAAAAAGAGAAACAATGAATCCCAAATGAAATGCAAATGTTGGTGTATTGCAGCTCATTCTTGAGAAGTCTAAATGGAATGTTTGGGGTTTCTTGTATTGTAAAGTATTAAACCAAGAGGAGAAATTTTGAAATCTACACATAGAATGCAAATGGGTAATTTACCAGTGAAAAAGTTACTGTCCATAGTAGTGATCAGGTGAGACCTCATGTTTTAAGGAATGTAATGACTTGTGGGAAAATGAATTCCCAAACCCAAAGAATTCCTGTGGAATGGTTTGCAGTAAATGTGGAAATAAATATGTGGCTTTTGCTGTTCTTTGGGATTGATTTCTTTTTTTTTATTTCTCTACTACTATAGTTTAGAAGTATTAAAAATGGGTAGGGAAGATCTGAAGTCCTTAAGTAAGTTATTTTTTGTCTGATCCGTGTGATTTTAGAATCCAAGAAACTGGGATATCGACTCTTGGAAGAAGAAAACAAAAAAAGAGAAGTCCTGATTTCTCACTCATTACAATGTTGAATCGATATGTTTGGCTTTGAAATGTTTCCCAGGATAAAGTAAAATGTCTCTGAAGCAGGATTTTTCTTCAGTACATCATAATCTACAGCTCATCCAAGCATATGGGATCAATAGTGCTGTGTCTTGTTAGGTAATCATGAAATTGGAGGAATATATTAAAGGAGGATGGCAGAAAATGAGCCTTTTAGGGAACTGTTTGGTTTGGGATTTTTAAAAGCAAAGGTAATTATTGTAAAGCCATAGAACTCCATTATCAATTGAAATATCAATATTCCTGTGGATAGAAACTCTGAGATCATTGGACCTTTCTTGCATGGTTTCTGTGAGTGTGGGTTGTGTTTTATAGATACTTGTGTGAGCAAATGTGCATCAGTCAGATTACTCTTTATGACAACTGTTATCTTTATTTTTGATATGGCAATACTGAAAGCTGCTCCTGGCCTTGCAGCAGAGTAAAAATCTCTGTAGCTTTGAAGCAGAATTAAGTGTAGGTAAAGAGCTTTGGAGGTATCCATGGCCCTGTTCATGTGTGGCCATTCCTGGAGAGCAGGAGAACTCTGTGGACACCATGTCAGTACCCCATTGAGTCAAAGACAGCCTAAAAATCTATTTTATTAACCTGAAAATAAATTAAAGAGCTTAATTTTGGAATGAAACCACGGCTGGCTGGTGCAAGAGATGCTGCTCTCCAATATTGGCCTGTTCATCCAGGCTTCCAGAGGAGTGGAATTGTTCTGTAACACAAGAATGAGAGGGGAAAGGATCAAGAATTCCACCTTTACATTTCTGAGCACTTTTATTTGCGCCAGTTTCCACTTCTAATTGTACCCCTACTGTCGTGTTCCACATTCAAGAGCCAAGGTTTTTCTGGCAGAGGAAAGGAGCAAAAGTTTAGTTCTGCAAATGTGTGTTGAGACTTACAAATCTAATTATGATATCAAACTTTGGTGATGATTGTTAAATATGTAACTGTAAGTATGTAAGGAGCACACCCACACGTCTTCTTAATTTCGCACATTTATAACGATTTTTAAATGGAAATAAAACTATTCATAAAAGTGAGAGCAGAAACACAAAGTGAAATGAAAGCAATCACTATGGACCAGTTTTTAAATATTTCTTTATATATAATTGCTTTAAAATATTTTTATTCCACTGTCTCTTGTGTGCCAGCATTGAATTCTGGGTGCAATTGCTTGTGAGCTCATGAAGTGGTTGCAAATTTGGTGAGTTAGTTGATAGAAATCACACACTTTAGGTTTTCTTGGGAGTTTTTTTGGATGTGATGCCTTGATCTATGTGTCATGGGAAGGCTTGGGGGATGTAGCTCTTTGTTCTCTTACCCTCAGCTGCAGAGGAAAATGGAGCTATATCAGTAATTCTGGTGAATAAATGCAAAAGTCACCTGAAATGGATCTTGGTGTTGTACAGTTTTGAGACTGACGTATTGTCCCAGTTATTCTGATAGTGAGTGCTACTGATCTCCAGATCTTGGCAAAGAAAATGTTCACAACAGGCAAGGCGTAGCCCAGGGGCAGAAACTGGGTGGGCTTGAATACTCAAAACAAGTCTGGGTTGTTTTTTGGGGGGTTTTCCTGTTTCTTTTTTTCATTTTTTTTTAGTTGAGATAGAAAAGAAACTGCCTGCACATCCCTTGTTTTCTAAAGCTTGTAATGCTCATTTGTGGATCTGCTTTACAACAAGAGCATCCTGAACAACACCTAAAACCACCTGATTTCTTCCAAGAAATCAGTCTAAACCTCTTTAGCTGTTCTCCATTCAGCTGAATTCTGAATTAGCTGGATTTACCCTAAATTATTCCAGTGTTATGTCCCAAAAGGACTGCTCTGCTTCTTTCCCTGGGAGAGATCCCATAGCTCAGGGAGCTGGAGGGAGGCTCAGGTGAGGGACCCTTTGAATGTGTCCAGAAATGGGTTTGTTTTCTCTCCTGATTTATTCTGTCTGCTGGGCTCACAGTGATGCTTGGCTGCAGCTTTGCAGGCCCTGAAATAACTAAGAATTGTAGGTTTGAGACAGAAAACAGATTTCAGTCCTTTCTCTCTGCTCTGAGGTTAATAGTTTACTTTAATGGTTGTTTTATATTTCCATGATGAAAAATGCATTGGTAAAGCTAATCTGGCCTGGGCTGCTGTGTTCTCCATGCCCTTGCCATTTCCTGAGTTGTGATGGTGCTGTCTTTGGCAAATCCATGAGTTAAAGCTGGTTTTGGAGAGAACAGGCTATAAGTAATTTGAGGCTATCCAGCTAGAACAAAGAGTTATTTAAAAGTTCATTTAATTTCTTAAGGTTCAATCTGACAAAGAATAAATTTGGTACAGTTTATAACAGTCCTGTGTGTGTATGCATGGAGTATGTATGTGCGTGTATATTTCCATTTATATGTAAATGTAGACTTGTTGCTCATGAAATCCACATCTTTTTCAGAGGATTAGAATATTTTAAAATCTTGATGACCATTAATTTCTTTTGTAATTTAAGCATTCATTTGCAAAATAGGGTGAAGAACACAGACATGGATGGTTTGAGCTGTTGGGACAAGGAGTGAGCAGTAGGGAGAGAACACATCTGTGTAACCTGTGTGGGGCTATAAACAGATTAGCCTGGGGACTGCTACTTTCAAAGCAAATATTAAGTTGTCAGAAGTTGAGGTATATATTAAATAGCTTCATTATTAGAATTTGGTTACTACTTATGATTTATAAATCCATCTGTTAAGATAATTTTAAGAAACAGCAGCACATCATTAATAAAGGTTTTCAGTTCAGCAGAGCCGCATGCAAAGCAAACATTATCATCTTAGGCCTGATTTGAAATAGGGAATAGGTTTGAGTTGTAATGGAATTATTTTTTTAATGGAACATTTTATTTTCATAGTTTTGTAATGCTCCTTTCATTTCCTAGCCCGGGGCTGATACGCCTGCTTTATCCTCCGAACGTCGGAATAAACGGAGCTTGCTCGGCCACATGGGAGAGTCAGGCCCACATGAAGACTTGAGCTTGACGATTTATGTCTGAGGAAAAAGAACAAAGGTTGTGGAGATCATGTGCTGGCTGATGGGTCGTGGAATCCCTAATCAGCTGTTCAAAGAGCAGCAGCGCTGGCGGCAGAGCTGCGCTGGCCCTGCCGGCGGCGGAGCGCGGACGCGGCCCCCAGCTCGCCCCGCTGGGAGCTGCCGGCCAGAGGAGCTCACCAGTGGGCACCCTGCGCCCCCGTGCAGAAACCCCTCTGCACTGGGAAAGAACTAAAAACAGGAGAGGGAAAAGGAGGGAAAAAAAAAAAAAGGAACAAATAAGAAAAAAAATATAAAGGAAAATGAAGCGTGAGAATTTGCACATGAAGCACTCGATGCTGAACCTTACAGAGCATTGTCTCTTGCTCTACTTTTTCAAAGAGTTGAAAGGACAGGCTGCACAAATTCTTTCCATCTAATTGTAATTTCCTGGTTGGCTCCAAGTGCTGCACCAAGGTCAGTGAGAGGGGCCTGGCTCTGCCACACATGAGGGCAACAAAACCTCCCCAAGCTTGGGTTACATGCATTTTCTTAGCAAGTGCTGCTGTGGTTTTCATCCCAAAGTCCTGTGCTTTTACCTCAGGAGAAGTGATTCCAAATACAATATTTTTGGCTGCAGAAGTGTTCTGGGTTGGGTGTGTGGCTGTTGCTGTGTCAGGATCTCTGGCACTGTGCTGAGGCACCAGGGCTGAGCAGGAGAACGAGCAGAGCCAGCAGGGAGGGCACTGAGCAGGCTCCAGGCACCCTGTCCCAGGAATGGCAGCCTGCTGATGGAGTTGAATACTTGGAATTATGGCCCTGACTCCCCCCTGGGGCCCCTGGGCGTCCCTCCCCTGCTGGGTGCTGTGTGCTACAGGGGTGGCTGGGATTCCTGGCTGTCTGTCCTGACCTTCCCTGGCAGGGCTGCCCAGGAATCCTGCAGAGCCTGGATTTATTTGTGTGAGTGTTGATGCTGATGACAAGCCTGAGTGATGGAGCTGTTTAGTTTCAGGGTCCTTGAATCAACAGTCTGGGTTGTAGCATAGCCTGAAAAAAGCTGTAGGTAGGCTAAAATGATTTCATACTGAAGAATTATTTATTTTTTTTCCCCCAGATCCACAAAACTGGTACCTCTTATTTAAGAGCCCAGGAGATAAAGTCATTCTGGAAAACAAATAGACCTTAGGCTTATCTGTGTGTCTGGAAGAACATTGCTAAAACTGAGAGAAAACAAATATTGCTAGCAGGATTAACTTCCTTTTGAAAACCAGCAATATCCTTTAGAGATCTTGTGACCATATTAGTAGCTGTCCTAAGATGTAATTTCAATTAAAATTCTTTTCTTTTTCTCACCATCTCATTTCTGTGTCTGTCAGAATGGCTCAGGTCTCTGAGGGATGACAGTGACTGCTCAGCAGAGAACCCTGATCACCTGGGATACTAAACCCCGCAAAGAGATCTGTGTGAGTCATCACTTATCTGGTTCTGGGAATGTGATTTATGCCATAAAGAAAACATTTATAAGGAGTGCAGTAGAAAAGGAAATTAATACTATAAAGCTGTCATGAGGTATTTTAGTCAGAAATGGAACCAAGGCGAAGCTGAACTCTTTGTGATGGCAAAATGAAGTTCCTAAGGAAGTTATGAAATCTTGTGCCTAACCTTCAACCCTTCAAGGACATAAAAACATTCCAAAAGTTTGCTTGCTCTTTGCTGTAAATACACAGTTGATTTTGAGGTTGCAGACTCATACAGAGAAAAGAAGTAGTGTTTTTCCTTTGTGATTCTATGAGTGTCTCGTAATTAGTGCTACAGAAAATACTGATTTGATGCACTTGCCCTCTTGGATAGTTTAATTTGTCCTCAGATGCCCTTTGTCCCCATCCATCTACAGGGTGAACAGTCACTCCCCACTGCTGAAGCAGTCTGATTTGTTAAGACTTAGTCCTATACTGTTTTTTAAGGTTACACCCCTCTAATAAAGCTGGATTAATCTGTACCCTTTGCTGGAGAGTTTGCCCAGCCAGCTAATCCAGTGTGCTCTGTCTGACTGAATTCCTCTCTGGATGCATTGGGAAAGGTGTTGGTAACCCTATAATGGCTTTAAATAATTTCAGGATTTTGTACCTGGGGATGCCCTGAGAGTCAGCAGTGGACTGTGCTGTGTGTGAAAGCACTGGTTTTAAAGATGTACTCAAAATGCTGCCTGCCTATACATTATTGTGATTATTGTTTCTGCTCTGGTAATTTAAAGTTTTTTAAAAATCACACCATTTCCCAGTGTAATACTGGTATATATTTCTGCAGGAAAACCCAACCAAGCCCCTTGAACATTTAACAGAGATGAGTCCTTTGCAAGGAGCTGTTGACTGAGTTTGTGCCTCTCCCAAGTCAGCTGAAGGATTTATGCAAATATTTGTGACCTGCTGCTGAGGGAAAAGAACCACACATAATTTTTATTGAATGAGCAACATATACTTAAAAAATATTCTAATGTTCCATCAAGATTAAATCCTTAATCTAATAGCTCTACTGCAATTTTTTGTCACAGCAAATAAGAATTTTAAGAAACTGGAGAAATTTGGAGAAACTGGATCACTTCTGTTTTGCCATCCTAGAGTGAAGTACCAAGAGGCTGAAAAAATAGACATCCCCCCACTCTCCCCCTCTCATACCTTGGGTGCTGCCATCTGGAGCCTGTGCTATTTGGTAATATTAAATAAATGCAAGGCTAATTAATTCCTTTCTGTCAGGTTTTGCACATTAGAGTAATAATAACCCTTCAAAGTTTGTCATTCAGCAGTCAGCAATGTGCCATATGCTTGATGTCACATGATAAGAAGTATTCTCCATTTCCCATGCTCTGGAGTGCCTTAGTGCTGCTCAGGATAACCATTTGTTTCTCAGGGATGTCTCACTGACATATGCCACAGATGCATTGATTGTTTGCTAATATACCCTCAATCCCATCACTGCACTTTTTTGCCAGCAATATTACTCTCATAAAAATATTTCTTCTCCATGAGCTCCATTTCCATTTGATATTAATGCCTAATTCCTACTGATGCCTTTTGGGGGAAGATGTGATAGGCCTGCTGAAAACATGAGGATGTCAATGTGGCTTTGATGGCTTTGTCCAGCTCTGTGGTTTTGTTCAAACAGATTGTTAAGAATCATCTTTTCTCAAAATCATAATTTTCTCTCTGTCAAAATGTGTTAATAAGGATTTACATAGGCAAAGTTAAATTGCAATTTCTCAAACTCTGTGTGCCAGCATTGTTATAACATTTGTGCAACAGGTTAATACCTCAGTGTCTGAAGTGGGGGCAAGGCTGCAGGAAATACAGAGGCAGTTTCATCTCCAACTAAAGTATTTAGGAATCCTCCTTTGTATTTAATTGAGAAAGAAATGTGTGAAAATTTAAAAACTGTAAATCAAAAGCTTTGCTGGTTTGGTAGGTGGGGAGCTGGTTCAGCTGGTGTAATAACAGCACAGAACATAGAATAATAACATAGAACATGGCATAACAGCACAGAACACAGAAAATAACAGCATAGAACATAGAATAACAGCATGGAACATAGGAAAAAACAGTGTGTAGTCACAGAATTCCAGAATGGTCTGGGTTTGGAGGGACCTTAAAGTCCATCCAGTCCCACCCCTGCCATGGCAGGGACACCTTCCACTGTCCCAGGCTGCTCCAAGCCCCAGTGTCCAACCCGGCCTTGGACACTGCCAGGGATCCAGGGGCAGCCACAGCTGCTCTGGGCACCCTGTGCCAGGGCCTGCCCACCCTCCCAGGGAACAATTTCTTTGCTACATCTCATATTTCTGTCAGGGTGAAGCCATTCCTCCTTGTCCTGTAACTCCAGGCCCTTGTAAAAAGTCCCTTTCCATCTTTCCTGAAGGCCTCCTTTAGGTACTGGAACGCTACCGAATGCACTAAGAAAATTCCCATTAAACATTTTGCTTATGGTATTTTCTGGTATTTTAATTAGGATATGTGAAATGAGTCATATATGAAGGAGTTTTACATTTAATCTTTCTGTCTTTATTCTCTAATGAGTTCAGCTCTTTTCTGTTGTCTGCTCCACAAAAAGCCAATTCAGGCTTAGCCGCTCACTCCTGTGGCTCACCCATGTTGTGTTTGATTCCTAATGGTGGAGTTGTGAGTATCCTGTTGCAGTTGCTGCCTCATGGGTTGAGGTGTCCTGCTCTTGGTCACCCTTTGGATTGATGTGGGATAAGTTGAGAGCAGGAGCTGCTGCCTTCGTGCTGCTCCCTTTGGTGGCACTTTCCCGAGTGACCCGGGATCAATGCCCTGTAACCTCCCGAGAGGAACTCACAACGGGATATTCATAACCCTGGCCCACAGAATTAAAACTGGCAGTGGCAGGCTGGCCTTGGAAGTCTTAAAAGGCAGAGCTTGCTTGCTGTGAAGGAGATGCAGTAATGGACTGGAGGGAGGATATCCATATCAAAGCACCACCTTGTTAGCAGGGTGTCTCTTTATTGCTGTTACACTTGAAGAAATAATGAAAGAAAATTCTGCCTGCCTATTTCTTCCACGCTGCAGCCATCTCCACAGTGATACTGAGGTTTCAGTGCACTGAAATGTGCACTCGTCCCCAGATTAAGAAATGGGGCTGTTTGCACTGTGATCATCGAGAGCAGATTGAGCCTTTATGACCCTTCTTTTATTGTTTAATGTTTGTTGTGTAAAAACTAAAATATGCAAACAGCACATTCATGAAGACCACTTTAAGGGGGTTCAGAACAATCAGTGGTAGCTTCTAAAACCAGTCTGTCATGCATTTCAGTCATCATTTTTAACATTTTTTATCAGAAATCCCCACAATGTAGCAAAGAAAGTGTCTCAGAAATGAGGTCAAACAAGAGGTTAATTCATCAGAGTCAAAATGATTAGCAGCAAAATGTTTGTTTGATGCAGGAATCATCCTCAAGTCCATCTGGTTTCCACTCCTAGTGTTGGGAAAAAGAGTGATCTTGCCAGCTCTCAGCCTTTCAGTCTCTGCCCTGCCAAGTGAGAGAAGAGTCTGTTTGAAGTCTTCTCCCATTGAAGTTACTCTGCAGTGCAGCAAAACTGTACCAGCATGGAATATTGCTGTTGCACTTCTCTCCTTCCCCCTCCCACCCACTTCTCCAAGATTTTTGTAGGTTTTGGCTCTGCAAAAGAGCTGAAACCCCTTTGGACTGCACCACTTCACGTGTAGCTGCTGAGAAACAAATGCTGCAGCTCAAGGGAGCTGCTGGAGGAAAAGCTCCCTCCGAAGCCTTATCTGAACCACAGGCATTTTGTCAAAGGTTTGTTTCCCAGTGCTCGTCTGCCCTATTCTTTGGATATGTCCCTGCTACACAGTGCATGCTGCATGCACCTGGAGCAGCTGCTCTGGCATAGTGATCCACTCACAAAAAGGGAAAACTTAGGTGATTTGTCAAGAAAAAGATGAGAAGACCTGTTGGGTGTTTCAGGGGGAGACTGGGAGGCAAGGCTGCAGTTTTTTCAGAATAAAAGTGGGAGGACAGGGTTGCTCTGCACTCATCTGACTGTGCTGTACCTGAGCTACCTCAGGCCTTGGAAGCAGTTTTGGCACAGCAACATTGTGCTCTGTCCAGGCTTAGCTCCTGGGGGTCTCAGAGGGAATTCCTTCCAACAAGGCCACCCCTGCTCAGCCAAGTGCTTGGTGTCACTGGCGAGGCTCATGAGCCAAGTATGAAATTCCTGATGGAGTTTCTTTGCTCACATCATCATTCCAGAACCATGGAATGGGTTGGGTTGGGTTACAAGAGACCTCAAAGCTCATCCAGTGCCATGGGCAGGGACACCTCCCACTGTCCCAGGCTGCTCCCAGCCCCAGTGTCCAACCTGGCCTTGGGCACTGCCAGAGATCCAGGGGCAGCCACAGCTGCTCTGGGCACCCTGTGCCAGGGCCTGCCCACCCTGCCAGGGAACAATTCCTGCCCAATATCCCATCCATGCCTGTTCTGGGGCAGTGGGAGCCATTCCCTGTGTCCTGTCCTTGGCAATTGTCTCTCTCCATCTTTCCTGCAGCTTCTTCAGGAAGGAGCTGCAAATTGCAAGGCCACAATTTGATAACCCCAAAGCTTCTCCTCTTCAGGCTTAATACTGTGATTATGTCTCCAGTGGTCAATTTTTATGCATCTCTCAGATCAGAGGTAATGGTGGGGGATTTAGGGCAAGAATAAACTCTGTAATTGTGAAAGAAAAGCTGTGTACTCTGTTGCCAGTTTGGGGGAAATAATGAATGAAAATCAGTTCCAAAGGACACAGTGTTGAAGACAAATTTTCAGCAGCATCTTCATCTTCATATTCATCACTGACTAGGAGAGGGGATGTGTGATGTGTGTGCAGCACCTCTGTGAAATCTTCTCCTACAAAGTTTTGACCTCTTTCAGATAGTTCAGTGTTCTGTTGATTGATCCAGGAAGATCTTGTAAAACAATTGGTGTCAAGGTCAAGGTGGCAAAGAAACTGTGGTGTAGACTAGGACAGAATAAGCCAAACCAGAATAAAGGCGTGCTGAAGTAGTAACTGATGATTACAGTTCAGGGAAGTGATCTCTGAGGCTTTAGCAATTTCCTTAAATCCTCAACAGGCTCCCAGAGTCAGAGATTTGGCAGTTCTGGATGAAACCAGAGGAGGGAGAGTGACATGACATCACTTTCAGAAGGAGATCATGCAAATTCATGGACAAGATTCAAGATAGATCCTGCCAGGAAGAAGCAGGAGTGTTCCTCTGATGCCTTCACCCAGAGTTTGTGGGATGGCCACTGCTAATGGCCAAGATTCTGTGCCCTCCCAAAGATCCTCTTCAGTGTCAGTGGTGGTCAGAGGTAGCTCTGCTCCATCAGCTGTTGGGGCATGGCAGAGTGGGACATTCCTCATTAGCTATGCAAAGCTGTATAATTACTGAGATGCATGCAAATAGGTTAATTAGAAAAGGAATTAAAAATGCAGCATTCAGCTTAGTTCACTGTAAGTTCCAGCTGGTAACTTGTGTAGGGAAAAGACCACGGAGCTGGGGATGGGGATGCCATTGTCTGTGCAGGGAATGTTGAATGATGAGGGCTGGAAAGGCAACTCCCCTCTCTCTTTTGGAGGAAAGAGGTGATGGGAGGGCAAAAAAGCTAAACTGAATGCTGTGGTTGTTGTCAGTGGGGTATGGTCTGAGCCGCGTATTATACAATTCCTGAGCATTCCCTTATCACATATTATATTTGCTTGAAAAGCAATGTGAACTTAGTATATTAGGGGACTTTAATTGCTGTATCTATCATGAAGTTCAACGGGGATGGCATTCAGTAGGGAAATTAATGCAGGGGTAGGGGTTTAAATGTCCAGCTTTGTATAATTTTCAACATGCTTGTTCATGGCCAAATATAGGACGATCATCTGGAAAAGATTTGGGAGTTTTGCAGAAGAACATTGTGACAAAGCTTAGTCACTTTTGTTTATAAAAGTGTAGCACTATTTGGTACGATTTTCTGGAAATGCAACCTTTTTTTTTAAATGTAAAAACTGCTTTTCAATTGTTCCATTATTTATGGAGAGGCGAATAAAACAATTCCACAGAAACAAGTCAGTATGAACCATAATTGATAGCAGCATCATAGTCTCTTTCACTTTCCTCTGTGCACAGATAACAAAGCCCAGAACAGAATTCTATAGGAAGAGGAAACTCTTGAACCTTAAATGCTAAAATGAAGCTGGCAAAACCTGGCTGGTAGTTTCTGAACAAAGCTGAATCTTGTTTTCTGCTCTTGTTGCTCTTGTTTTGCAGGTTACAATTAGCTGATGCCATTTTGAGGTGTAAATAAGTCAAGTTTTTCAACTGGAGTTATTCAAATTTCCTTGAAAATGTTTCTGGGTTAAAAGTCCTTTGGGTTGAAGCTGGGACAGTTTGGCTTTACTAGGAATAAAGGGGACACTGGGAACATCCAGCTCTTAAAGGGAGGATCCTTAATGCCACTTCTACTTCTCCAGCACCATTCTCATCAACAGTTCTCTGTTCTCTCTTGCAGAGTGGGGTACAGTGGGAGCCTTCAGGAACAGGGGCCTGATTAAAGGCCTGTTTTGACCTTGCCTGCTCCAGCAGGATTTCACTTATTATCAAGGAGTGGAGATGCATCAGCACTAACAATGGCCTGTGCCAGCCAGGGGACTTCCCTGCTATGTCATCAAACCCCTCTTTGAGAGGGGTTTTTGAAGTGGTGCAGGGAGCCTGGGTCTGGCTTATGCTGTGGCTCTGATTGTTGGGAGCAGCAGTGGAGCTGCTCTAACTGGTGTGAGGATCTGCAAAAAACTTCCTGGGCTCTGCGGTGTTGGCTCTTTTTTCCCCCCTTTCTGTTGAGAATGAAGGCTCAGCACAAAGAGGTGGATTTGCAGTTGGTTCAGATCACTGTAGTCCCACTGAAGCCAACCAAGCCCAGCTGATTTACACGGAGTGTGTCCAGCGGCGATCCCAGCTGATGGCATTTTAAAGCAGTGACATTTAAAATGAATCAGTGCCACTGTGATGGCATTGCTCTCCATCAGCTCAGGAACACAACAGCTTCTCCAGGAAGCCAGGTTCTGATAAAGCTCTTCCCACGGAATTGTGTGTTATCTGGTGAACAGGATTTTTCTAATAAAAAGTCTTTTTTCCCATCAAGTACTTATACCAGGAGCCATAGATAATAATTAAAAAAAAATAGTTTGACCTTTTATGAGAAACGCTGTAAACTTTTGCAGCAAAATATTGATCTTAGTGTATTTGAAGAAAAAGCGTTCCAGGATTCACCTTTAGTGGGAAAGTCAGATGCTCAGGTGGAAACATCTATAGTCAAAACCTGTGTCCTTCAAGTGTTCTGGCTTAGTTTGAAGCTGTAGTTTTAAGAAATAGTTCTAAATATGGAATGGAAGCAAAATATCACTTGAGTACAATTTAAATAGCATGCTTTTTAAGAGATTCCAGAATGCTGGGGTTGTGGATTCTCAACTGTGAGCATTCACTGAAGAGTCTGGCAGTGGGAGAACAGAGCAGAGGGACCTTGGGCAGGAGCCCTGAGGGTGCTGCTCTCAGAAAAGCCCTGGGAAGAGGTCCTGGAGGAGAAGAGGAACCCTGTCAGATTAGTCCTGAGACCTTTTTCCACAGCTGCAAGGGAAATCCACTGATACCACAAACACACCAGCTTGCTCTGCTCTGAATGCTATTAATAAAAACAGATTTTATATGAATACGAATGGACCTCTCTGCAGCACAAGAGCAAAACTTCACCAAGATATCAGCTGAGTCTCTTTGTAATTTCCTATGAAATGAAGATGCAGGCTTGTGGGTGGCAGTCAGTACTGGTTTGCCTTCTTCCAATCCCATCTCCTTTTTTTTTTTTTTCTTTAATTAGACAAAAAAATCTGCCCACTACTTGTCAGTAACCTTTTCCTGCCTTTTAACTTACACATTACCTCTGTCTCTGCTGGTTTTGCATGGCTTCTTCTGCATGTGTAACCAACTAATTATCTCTCATATCTTCAACAGATAAGACAAAGTAAAATTAAATTAGAATGAAATAGAAACAATTCTTCTAAAGATCAAAGTATAATGATAACTACAAATTTTAACATGAAAAATTATGCAGTGTTGCCTGAACAGCATGGACTTCATGTAGATTTCCTGTGGTCCAATTGATTGTTTTGAGGTTTTTTCAGTGTAAAATGCCCCTACCTCTCAGTAAAGTGAGTGGAAAAACACTAGAGGTGTAAGGGCTAATCCAGAGATCAACTTATGTATATGTTTGTGCTTGATTTATCAAGACAGCAGTTAACACATTTAAAATATTTCAATTTGCTGCTGTTTTCATTGCCTAAAATTCAGTAATGCCCTTCTGTCACTGATACTTGGAGGGAGAAGGGTTGTGCAGTAGTGGGTTAGGGAGGAAATGGGTGCTCCACAATAAAATCAACTAACTTGGAATGGAGTTGATTCTGCTGGCACGTGACTGAGGCAAAACCACTCCTGTATCAGATTGAAATTCAGAGTTTGAAATCAGTGCTGCAGGATAATGATGTGGTTTGGGGAGCATGTGAGGGCAGCGTTCCTCTCTGTGACACCTCCAACATTAAATCAAAGATATCTCCAACATATTTGAGTTTCCAAGAGTTTCTGTCATTGTTACACATTTCCAAACTCTGGTTATGAGCCAGGCCAAGCACTTGGCCTTGATTCTTTGCTTCCAGAGAGAGCCATTCAAATTCAGGTGGTATAGCACAGATGCAGCAGCTTTGTTACACCATTCCCAAGTGTCTGGGAATGTTATTAAAAGTGATAAAGTCCTTGGCTTGCCTTTTAAGGGAAACTGAGCCTAACCCAGGCGTGATTTATCATGAGCCCAGCCCTGACATCACAGCTGGCCAAGCACCATGGGATGCCTCGGGGGCTGAGCCACAAGTTTCCCTTATGTCCAACACACAACTCAATGATTCTGAGGAGATTCATACCTGAAGGATATAAGGAGATTCCTCCAGATCTTTTTGGTGCATGGGAGGAAAGGACCACTTTTCCTTTGGACTGGAGTGCAGTTGTGTGTCCTGCCAAATGCATTTTACAGCAGTGCAAACATGTAGGGCTTGGGCACATCTGCAAAGGGGCCCTGATTGCTGTGTGAAAGGACAAAGGGGGCTCTGAGGCACTGCTCTTCTCCAGCCCTTCAGAGGCTCCTTTCCAGAGGGTTTGTTTAGAACACTTTCTAGAAATGCTGCAGGAGAGGGTTTGTTCTCTGTGTTGCTTAGTGATGTTTTTTGCTAAATATGGGAAATTCAAAATAAAGCTTGTTTTTTGATACTGGAAAATGAGGATCCTGGTGGAGAACCATGTTTTTTCTAATGTATATATATACTGCATACAGTAGCAGCCATGCCATTCTTCCATGCAATGCATTTGCATTTAGTCTGTGATTTACCCATGAGTGAGGGAGCTGGGCAATTTCCCACATCATTCCAGGACTTGTTGGTGTCTTATGCACAACATCCTATAGACAGTGAATGAGCACCAGCGATTTGCCTGCAGAAGTTTAGCCCAAGTGCATAATCAGACATCTCCCTCTGTACAACAACTACAGGGCATACCCTCATCTGTTCTGTAGCTCTGGGAGGTGCAGGAATTTGTACAGTAGGCTGGATGCTATTCAATAAAATATTCTCTCAGAAGCACATACTCTGAGGCAGTTATTGTGCAAAATGATTTTTATCTGAATGCCAGGGTACTTCATCTGTCCCCTTTCTCCACCTGTGTGAAAGCATTTTCTTTTAAAAATCTTAAGTTGAAATTAAGATCAGGATAAGCTTTTGGGGGAATGATAACGAGGTCTCTTTTCTCAAATATGATGTCACAGAAAAATCTGTAAGGGAGCATTTATTTGAGTGAGTAGATTTACAGCTGTCACTGTTTGAGTCCTGTCTGTTCCAGAGTGTTGCCTTCTCTAAAAAAGAGATTACAAGGAGACTGGAGAGGGACTTTGCCCAAGGAGATGTAGTGATAGACAAGGGGGAACGAACGGCTCCCACTGCCAGAGGGCAGGGCTGGATGGGATATTGGGCAGGAATTGTTCCCTGGCAGGGTGGGCAGGCCCTGGCACAGGGTGCCCAGAGCAGCTGTGGCTGCCCCTGGATCCCTGGCAGTGCCCAAGGCCAGGATGGATGGTGCTTGGAGAAGCCTGAGATAATGGAACTGGATGAGCTTTAAGGTCCCTTCCAACCCAAACCATTCTGTGATTCTCTGGTATCTCTGTGCTGCAAGAGTGTGGATACAGGCAACAAACTGGCTGAATAAAAGGGATTTCTTTGCCTCTGCCATGGCCTGGGAGCTCATGATTGCAACCACTGCAAGATGTGCCTGCAGCAGTTGTTGCAGCTCAGACTAGAAGTCTGATTTTGGAGGAATCCTCTGTGAGTCCTTACTGAGATACTCTGGCTGACAAAGCAGAGTGGTCTGTGTGTCAGCACTGGGTGCTTTGCACTGATTTATTTGCTTGAGATGTGCTCCTTTTGAGTCATCCTGCATCCTACTGTAATTGTGGATTTCTGGGTGCTTTTGAGTGGCTTCAACTGCTCATACCTTAAAACTGTAGGAAATTGTAGGAGTTGTCTTGCAATTCGATTTCCTACAACTGTAAACCCATCCAAAGAAAAAATAGTAGTGTTCAGAGGAGCACAGATCAGTTCAGAGACAAGCTTCAACTTTTTTTCTTACTTATTCAGAGCCTGGAAAGTCTTTGACATTGCTGTCTCTTGCTTGAAGCGTCATTTTTTAATCTTTATGTTGTCTCATCTTTATCCACTCCATTACAATTTCTCTTGCTTTTATAGCATCTGTATTTTTTCTTATGATAAGTTTTGTACCATTATAAAATGTCCTCAAGAATTACTTTATTGTTTCAAGCCCTCAAGACATTTGTCTTTATTCCACAATCTGCTATTACCTTCAGGATTATTCTACCTTCTTTACTGTCTCTTGCAATCTCTGCTGGTGGTCTTAATCTTTCTGCACTGTGGCTCCTCTCTTGTCCACACTGACAAATTAAATTTCAGCCCTTCCCTGTGTATGCTTTTCTCATTCATTACTGTTGTTGTCTTCTTCATCCAACAGTTCTCAGGTTGAAACATAAAAAACCAGTCAGCTTCCCTGCAAAGAAATCAGATTACTCTTCCCACCTCAGATGGACCCTTACTGGTACCTCAGACAGCCTTCTTAGAAATTCCGTGAGCTTTTCTCCACTGTCCTGCAGATTGCAATAAGATCATCTGTCAAATGAGATTCAAATTTTGTGTCTTTTCAAAAGATTGGACTGTCTGTCTTTGCACACAAAGCAATCCAGCTTAATTAATGAGCAGACATTGAAAGCAGCCGCGGTGCTTTGGTGGGGGAACTGCTGCGCGCGGCCGGCGCGTGTTTGTCACACAGCACCCTGCCCTGAGCTGCAGAACCATTCAGGGTGGGAATATTGTGTCAGGGAATAGCTGGTGCTGAGAGGAGTGAAGGCAGTCTGTGCACAGAGGGGTGGTGGCGGTGCTGCTGTGTGTCTGGATTTGTATGGAAAGAAGCAGGCTCAGCCTGGCCAGACAATTGCAAACATGCTCTGAAGGAATATCGCTTCACTCAACTAATAAAAGAATGCACTGCAGTTTGTGCTTCTACCGACAGTAATCAGTTTTACTTTTTTGTGGGGAGCAGATTTGTTTCAAGATGTGTCAGTAAGACTCAAAATCTTGGTTAACATATATGTATTTTGAACTAGAGCCTGGATTTACTACAGACATGAATTAATAGGCTCCTAGATTTTAAGAGTTCAATATGACTTTTTTTCCTGCCTATCCCCTTTCAAATGCCTGTGACATCAGTATGCTGAGAATGCTCTGAGTGGATTCAAATCTTTATTTATCTGGATCCTGTGGTTTGTCCAGGGAATTCTACAATGAAATATGTTCAATTTTTCCCATGAGTGTTGTGCAGATTGAAACACAGATGTCGCCTGTATACTGTGGTCTAAACCTCCATCAGATGGTCTAATCTGGCTCTAGACTTCACAGAAACTTTCAAAAAACCCTTTAGCACTTAGGTTCTGATAGGGCAGCTTTAAGACTTGTTAAATAGGTTACCAAGCTCATGTACCCAGCTCTCACTTTTTGCAGATTAGAACAGTGTCAGCACTAGGGGGAAGAAGCCCCAGTTTGTGCTGAAGAGGGGGGAGGGAAGGAAGGTTTGAGAGGGTGATAGCCCATGTGGTGGAAAAATGAGAGCTATACCCAGAACTCAGCAGATAGCACTGCAGTTTTTCTGCACCATTGATATTGCAACTGTTTCTTGACAAACCCCTTTATGCTCTGTATTGAAAACAGACTCATAAATAGACCTCTCTTATGGGGAATTCAATATATTTCTTATAATTCACTCTAAGTCATTAAAATATGTTTGGGAGGTGTATACCAAGAATATTAGTGATGTATTATAAATCTGTTGTACCTTTTGGTCAAAACTCTGGTCTCTTCAGAAGGGAAAATAAAAATAAATAGTAGCAGAGCAAACAAACCATGGAATATCATTAGGGTTATAATTGATGCTGCTGCTGTTCCTGCCGATCTGACAGTGATCATTTTGGGTAAGTGTTTTATTAAGACTGAGAGCCTGAATCGCCTGTTCATTTATATTTAGGAACTGAATTGACGTATTTTAAAAATAGACATGGTTAGTATTCTGAAATAACAAAGAATATGTGGAGTTCAAGGTGTTCTGAACTGCAATACAAAGAGGTTGCCTCTCTGAAAATTAGAGAGGATCAAGGTGTGCATGTACTTTGTTATGTTAATATATGCTTCGAGCAGCACCACAAATTATTGGATGTCTAGCAGACTCCTGGGATTGCTTTGAGTATTTTTGATGCTCTTCATCAATCTGTTCAGTTATTCCTCTCAGTTTCTGAGGGCAGCTTTCATTGCTGCAAATTAGATATCCTATTTGAAAGGAATCATGTGTTCAAAAAGATAAAGACAACCCTCAAATCTGGCCCAGATTTAAGATTGGTTTTCCCTTTCTTTGCATTCCATCCTTGTCATCATTCCAACCTGCATCTGGGAACAGTGCTGCAGATTTCTGAGCTTGGGGTATTACTTCTTCTTATTCAGATAATGTACAGTGCCTTTATCTTTAAGTCATGTCTGGTCTACACTCACATTTATAGTAAACCCAGAGATTAATTCATCTAGCACAGTAACCGTGACATTTAAAGGCATCATGCACCTTGATGATGCACTATGATAAACTGTGATTTTAATTAAATGTTAGCCAGAATTTTGCTCTTTGGCATTGTTTAAACAATTTTCCTGTCTGTTGGCACGTCAGTTTAGACAAAGGAGAGAAGAGTGAACAACAGAAGATGTTCAGTAATACATGACAGTGGTCTTCCCAACTTTGATTTGGGAGGAGAGATTGGGATGGCACCTATTGCTGCCTTTACAGATTGTATTATTAGGTCACCTTGCAGAAAAGTAATTTAACTTGTTAATTAGTAGGGAGATATTTCAATTATCCTGGTGTCTGGGAGCCTGGAGTCTGCCTTTGAACATCTCCACCTTCGTTATTGCAACCTGATTTACCCAAAAGCAAGACAGATTTTTTGATAGTTTAAGGCATTGCTGTAAAGGATTTATTTGATTTGTAATTGATCCCTTCCTAATGAGGAGCAGAACAAGGGGGAGCGCAATGCTGCATCCCAGACCCCACTGGTGCTCCAGCTCTTGGAGAAATGAGCCACATGGAGCCTCACTTTTCAGAAAGTCAGTGTCAAGGTTACAGGGAAGGGCTCCAGTTGGTTGTTTAAGCCAGCAGTCACAAAGCAGTTGTTTTGGAGCTTCCCTTGCTCAAGGATTGTTATGAAGAGCAGGAGTGACACCAAATTTAAACCCCTACAAGAACAGGAAATTTTCCACAAAAGCACCTTTGCAGGAAGTTAAACTTCCAGTACAAAACAGTGCAAGTAACTGGGTAAAAAAGGTATTTGAGGCAATGCTGGGCACACCTAGAGGCTGGGTGAGAGGGGACTGAGAGAAGCCCTGGGGGAGCTGTGGGGCAGAGCTGGCCCTGCCCCGGCCGTGTGTGCTGGGACCTCAAACCCCCCTGCCCTGGGCTGAGCCCCAGCATGGGCAGCAGGGGATTGGGATCCTGCCCCTCTGCCCCCTCAGGTGAGACCCCACCTGCAGAGCTGCCCCAGCCCTGGGCCAGCACAGCAAGGACCTGGATCTGCTGGAGAGAGCCCAGAGGAGCCTCCAGCATGAGCAGAGGGATGGAGCAGCTCTGCTGGGAGGAAAGGCTGGCAGAGCTGGGATTGTTCACCTGGAGAGGAGAAGCCTTGGGGTGATCTCAGTGTGGCCTTGCAGGGCCTGAGGGAGCTGCAGGAAAGATGGAGAGAGACAATTGCCAAGGGCTGGAGGGACAGGACACAGGGAATGGCTCCCAGTGCCAGAGGGCAGGGCTGGATGGGATATTGGGAAGGAATTGCTCCCAGGGAGGGTGGGCAGGCCCTGGCACAGGGTGCCCAGAGCAGCTGTGGCTGCCCCTGGATCCCTGGCAGTGTCCAAGGCCAGGTTGGACACTGGGGCTTGGAGCAGCCTGGGACAGTGGGAGGTGTCCCTGTCCATGGCAGGAATGGAATGAGATAATTTTTAAGGTTCCTTCCAACCCAGATCATTCCATGATTCCAAGGCTGTAGTTGATCTATTTGTAGCTATAAATTAATAGGCTTCACATGAAAACAGAGAGAGCCACTAGAGCATCCTCCTGAGCACGTGCTGCCTGCAGAGAGCTGCACTGATCCTCTCTCAGTGTTTTTTTCAGCAGCTCAAGGATTATTTAAACCAAGGTGTCTTGGCTTCATCCTGCTAAAAACTCTTTAATCTCAGTGCTCTCAGATCACTCAGGTCCACATTCCATTTATTCCAAACGCTGAGAGTTGTGCTGGCTGAGGGGACAGCATCCCTTTCCACAGCATCCCTGTGCAAGGCTGCAAACACCCCGGGTGTTACACCAGGCTCAGAAGGAGAGGTGTCCTCCTCTCTGCTCAACAGGGAGCAATGGAGAACACTGAGATCAATATAAAGAAATGAGGCACTAAGCATAAAATCAGGGCAGGCCTAGAACTGAATGAGGGCTTTGGAGAAGTTAAAGGGAAAAGGGATGAATCAGGAGCAGAGCCAGCCTGGATTTTCAGAAAGGTCAGCAGTGTAGTGTAGTAACCTGTGCCTTTGCCTCTCAAGAAAATGAGATTAAGGAGCTCTGTCAGAGCTCTGTATGATAACACCGTACAACACAGTGGCTTTGGGCAAGAGGGCCCAAGCCCTTGTAAATTCTGAATAAAATAGCAGAATTGTTCCATTACCACTTTCTGAGAGTCTCTGAAGGTATTTATTTTGTCTGTGTGTCCTTGGTGCAAACGGAAGGGCCACAGTTTGTTAGGGGAGTGTTGCTGAAATGGGTAAAAAGGCACCCAGGGGCTCATACAGGCATCCAGGGGCTCATACAGGCACCCAGGGGCTCATACAGGAAAGCAATTTGACCCCTCAAAATAAAGTACTATTTTAGTAGTGCTAAAAGTGCTAGTTCTTCTTTTGTCCTTCTGAAATTTGGATGAGAGATTATCTTTTTCTGGTTTAATTATTCAGTTTTATTACCTCTTTTGCAGACTATTATTGAGTTCTGACAAATGATCTTCAGTAAAAGGAAACTCCTGCTTGTTATAAAGATTTAGTTCCTGGGAAAAATGAGGTAAAAAGCTGAAGCTGAGTGGAGTGTTTATTTCTGAAAAGCAAGGTGTGAAGGGATGCTTTGAATTACTCAGGATATGGGGAAGGTGCTTTTCAAAATGAATCCATATGAAATGGGAATTTCTAGAACAATCTTGAGAAAGATATTTAACAGGATGTCTGGGCACTCACTGAACTTTAAAAGGTGCTATATGCTTAATCTTTTAAAAGTAATATTTGAGAGAGGGAGAAATAGAAAAGAGCAAATCTAGCATATGGCTGGCTGGTTAGCACTTCTTACTGCAAGGCTGTTTTTGCTGTAATGTTCCTTCCTGCCAGACTGTGAAATCTGAGGAGTGAGGACTTTCTTGGAGCCTTTGAGGGCCCTACTCAGCCTTTACCATACTAGAGAAGTGGAAAGACAGCAAACTTTTTTGTTTTCAAAGAGGAGTCAGAACTGAGCAGTCTGTGACAGGAATTCATGCTGAATTTATTGGGCCGTGAGTTTTGTCACTCTCCCTGTCTTTGCCTACTTGGCCTGATCCAGACCATTCTGAGGTCAAGGACAGAGCTTTTCATCTGAGAGGCATGTTCCTCTGAGTCTGCCAGACCCTCAGGCTCACCCTCTCCATTGCAGACGGACAATACTTGTGGAAATACTTGTGGAAACTCTCCCGTGTAGCTGCTGAACATGGGAAAGGTGAGATTTCCATGGTGGAATATCAGACAGGAATGATCAAAATCATTCCTGCTTTTGATTTTACCTTGGTTCACCTATGGTGCAGAGTGAGGTGAAGGTTTCATAACATGACCACATTTCTGACAGCGACCACAGAGCTGACTATGTGACCCAGAGTGTGACCTTGTATCTGACTGAATTAATGCAGTTCACATCTCTCCTCGGCATTGGATTGTTTTGGTTTGGTTTTTTCACCTCTCTGACTTGTATTAACATGAGGGTGCAGTTTATACTATAGTTAGGTTTTCTCCCTCCACAAAATGCTAATCAGAATTTATTAGGTAACTTGGGTTGTCCATGGCTGAGAACAGTTATGAAAGGGAAAATAAAAAGACATATAAGTACTTCATTGAAGTGGAGGAATCCTGTTGGGCTGGAATCCTGAGCAGTAAAACACAGTGCATGTATGACCTTAGCAGCAACAAGTGTTGAAGTGATGTCTCATTAAAGCAGCATTTGTTAAATCAGCTAAGCCACTGTTAACATTTTTGAAGTGCAAGGAAGGGAACATAATCCCTCTGTTCTCCTTGTTGAAGATATTTCCAAAGGAGATATTCTAGTCTTGGTGTCTCTTAAATCAATTTGCATCCAGCTCAGCCTATGCTTCAGAACTTGACTACATTATTGACATTAAATTTTATATTAAACTAGGTATGATTAATTTGAGTTTGGTAGTGAAAAGTGAGTGCTCCTTCCTTTTGCAAATCTCACAGATGCAGTCACATTGTGCTGCAAAAAACAGCAACAGTTCCTTCTTTTTTCTCTGAAATATGCTCAGGCAATCTCATACATCTCTGACATTCATTAGTCAGTTAAGAGGAAAATTAAAACCCTGCCATTCTGAAAGATTTTTTTAATTGAGAAAGAAGCCACTCTGAAGATAAACCCAGTTTTCAGAGAAGTAAAATGCCCAAGTGCATCCAAACTGATCAAGTCTTAGGCAGGAAGCGCATCTTTTTCTTTTTTCCACTTTTATAAGGAATTGGTCTTTTTAAATGTTCCTCTACCCAATAGCTTATCTAAGATTTTTGATGGCCTAAACATAAGCATTCAGTTTTGTTCTCAGACAGACTGGATAAATACTTTATCTGAATCTTTTGGCCACACCTATTTATAGTCTGATCCCACCGGATCACTCAGGATATAAATTCTGATGCTCCACCATCAGCAGTGTCAGTAGGGGTTTGATGGATACAAACTGTGAACTCCAGCACATCACAGTTAAAATAAGGAAATAGTATGATTAAAAATCACAGCATTGATCTTGGAAAGGCACAAGTGTGTACTGCTGTTGTTATTCTGGAACAGTCACTCGGGGAGCTCCCACTGTGAGTACAAGAGTGCTGCCTTTAAAAATTAGTCAGCTTAAATCAGACATCTCCGAGTTCCAGCTCTTCTGCAGTTTTTGAAAAAAGAAATTTAGAAAACAAACAAACAAACAAAACACAGCTATTGCAAAACTTGTGGAAGTGCAGAGATCAAACAGTTCTCCAGGTCTTTCAAAGACTGAGGACAAAGAAAATCACTAAAACCATGATTTATTCAATGCGAGTACATCTCTTGTTTCACTCTTAAAACATACCTCTGTTTCCTACAGCAAAATGTGTTGTCACATGCCAAAAGAAAAAAAAAAGGAAAAAAAAAGAAATTTTCTTGTCTTTTGAATGGAGGGGAAGGCTGTAGAGCACATTTTTGAGATATCTTTGCAACCAAAACAGCCCTGCTTGGGGATAACAAAAGCAGAAAGATCCATTGCACTGTGTGAAATAAATACTGCCTGTATTCCTAAAAGCCCTATAACTAGCCCGGTATCATTTGTACTAATCACATTATCATGTCTGTCTGGAAGAGATGAATGTCTGAATGCAAGGAATTAAACAGGTGATAAATTAATTTTGAATTGTTTCTTTTTGTTGTTGTTCTTGTTCCTAACTGAGAGCAGCTTTGCTGTGACTGAGCAGAAGTGATGGGTTTGGTGGGAACTAAAGGGGAGCTTTGAAGTGTGGGCTCTTTCCCCTGTTTCTGCAGTTTTAGGTTTAGTTGGGGCTGACATAGGAGGTGCAGGAATGAGATGAATGCTTGGGAGACCATTCACAGGGGTTCCTCCCCTGAGCAGGCAAGTTGTGGATTCCATCTCCCTTCAGACTTAATCCAAAGGGAAACGTTCTTGGGGTTTCTATTGGAAAGTCAGAGAATATCCTGAGTGGGAAGACACCCACAGGGATCATGTGGATCAACAATCCCCCCTGTGCATCCCTGGTGTCCAAAGGCTCCTGGAGCTCTGGCAGCCTCAGGGCCGTGCCCATTCCCTGGGGAGCCTGGGCAGTGCCTGAAGCCTCTGGAAGGAGCAGAAGCTTTCCCTGCTCTGCAGCCTGAGCCTGCCCTGGCCCAGCTCCAGCCACTCCCTGGGCACTGTCCCTGGCCCAGAGCAGAGCTCAGAGCTGCCCCTCTTTCCTCCTCTATCTGTTACTGTTTGGTAGGATTCAGGTTATGAAGGGATCTGCTCCATCCTGTTTAACACCTTTGAGTGTGCTTTAAAATTATTCTAGTATTTCCAAGAGTAACTGCTGTGCTGCTGCAGCCAGTTAAGAGACCTTCCCTGCAGGAAGGGTTCTTACCTACCCGCGGTATCTCACAGATAGGAATACTCAGGTAAATGATTAGACTTCAAAAAGATAATTATCATTCATCATTATGAAAAGCAGCCTTATTAGGAATTCATAAACTCAGAATAAATCTGTTCTGGTGACAAACCAAATTTTTCAATCTAACCAGTTCTGTGAGTAATAGTGAGTTGAATTATTTACTGAAGAATTAAACTTGTTTTCACCCAAGATGTTATATCTGATTTTGTCACTAATTTACCAGTAGGTGCGCTTACCAAAGAACTCATCACCCAGCGTTATCTTATCAATGTTATGTCATATCACAAGGGAGATAAAAATAAATCAAATCCATTTTGGTTGTATTTACAAAGTTTCAAAAGCAAATACATGAATAAAAATCTCCTGGCAGGAAAGGAATTATAAAAGCTTCTTGCAAGATGTGCTGGGATTGTATTTCACTGGAGATATCTCAGAGCAGGGAGCTGTGGTGCCCTGTCCCTGACTGCTGCTGCTTTGTCACCAGCATGTGGCACAGAGGGACAGTGGCACTGCTGCCTTTGTCACTGGGACATTGCACAGGTGGCACTGCTGCTGCCTGTTCAAGGCAGGTCTCTGCCCGCTCTGCTCTCCCTCTGTGCCAGTTCAGAAGTCTGAGGGTGCTCCCTGTGCCGTGCCGTAATTAATTGGCCTGTTGGGAGCTTGCTAGCGGCGATAGCAGAGAATCTGACTTCTGGTGTCCTCTTTGTGCTGAGCAGGGAATCCCAGGGTCACTGAGGATGGACAAGCCCTTGCAGCCCATGGAGTCCCAGCTGTGCCCCATCCTTACCCTGTCCCCAGTCCAGGCCTTCCTTGGACAGCTCCAGGGATGGGCACTCCAAACTTCCCTGGGCAGCCCCTGCCAAGGCCTGAGCACCCTTTCCGTGCAGGAATTCCTCCTGATTCCAACCTGAGCCTCCCCTGGTGCAGTTTGGTGTTAGGCTTTGGACTAAGGCAAAACTAAAACACTTTTCCTTTTCACTCATTTGAAGCCCCTGATCTAAATCACATTGGATCAAAACATGAATGTGCTGTAGCTACTGTTGCTATCAGGAACTGAATGTCATCTGGAACTAGAAGAAAACAGAAACACTTTTGTTGTTTCAACAAGGAAGCTATTTTGTTACTGATAGTCCAGAAACAGCCCAGATTGGGCATTTCATGAGTTATAATCAAAACCTCACCTTGAACTTTGTACGTGCCTTGAGCTGGTTTTGTTTTTATTCTTAGAGAGCTGTAAATATTTGTAGCACATAGATGCTGAATGATTAGCTGGACTTAAAATAACCAAAGCTTCTCATACAGGAACTATAAATCCTGAAAGGTCAAGAAAAAAGAGAGGAATTTGTAGAAATTACTCCAATGTGTGAACAAGCAGTGAAGACAGCATCTAGAAGGACTTTCTCCTTGAATTCAATATTTTAAAATAGTTTCAGTTATGCTAAATCAAATTTCCTTTTCATAAATCTAAAAGCACAACCTGCATTTAAATTCAAGTGTGCATCTTTCCAAAAAAACCCCAAACCAACAACCCCCTCCAAAACCCCCAAAAAAACAAAACAAACCCAACCCCC
>VZDJ01000516.1:651747-710752 GCA_008694505.1 Cyanoderma ruficeps | reverse complement strand
CCTCTGGCAGGGGGAGCCATTCCCTGTGTCCTGTCACTGCAGTTCCTGAGCAATTGTCCCTCTCTGGTTTCCCTGCAGCCCCTCAGTCCTGGAAGGAGCTCTGGGCTCTCCACACAACCTTCTCCTCTCCAGGCTGAGCAGCCCCAGCTCTCCCAGCCTGGCTCCACAGGGGAAGAGCAGCTGGGATCTGAGCTCTCTCTTGTTCAGATCTGTAGTCCCACTGTGAACTACAGACCAGTAGAGTTATTTGTACTGTAAAACTTCTCCAAGACATTTTGAGTTTTCCAATTATCATACATTTTATTGTGTGAATTTCACAATCTCATTATCTACTACTAGCTAAATCTATCCCAGCATTCAAATTTGGTGTTGTTTTCTTGCTTTTCCCCATTCATCATTTCAGCTATTTTTTTTTCCTTTCCTGAAGTGTATGTATGAAATGTGTACCCACTTGCTTGCATCCTTCAGATTACTGCACTACTTCTTTTTCCAATATCTGGCAAATTACATCATATTCAAAGTCAGGGTTGTATTTCAATGTACAAAACAAAGCCATACTCCCAAAGCCCTTGGAATTCTCACTCTGAGGCCTTGTGTAAGGGCTGCCTCCAGCTGTGTGTCTCATTTGCACACACAATCCTTCCCCCTGCCCAGCAGCAAGTGGGCCACTGCACAAAGCAGGTGAATGCAATTAGTTGTTTGCATTCATCATCACCTCATTTGCACATGCAGTTGGAGCAGCTCTGCATTTTAATTGAAGTGTCTGTGCAGTGCTGCTCTCTCTCTTGCTGTGTTCGAGAGTGAGAGCAGCTCTGGGAGCTGTGCTGGGGGATCCCTGCCTGGCCAGGGGGATGCAGGACTCCACAGTCCCCGTGGGAGGGGGGGGACCCCTGCTGAGGAGGGCTCCTTCTCCTCGCTGAGCCTCCTGAGGGATCCCCAGTGTGGCAGGGATGTGTTTGTGCTGACAGTGCCGGGGCCATCTGCTGCCTCTTTGCACACCTAGAGCACGCTCCCCTGGGCAGCTGCCCCAAAGGCACGCTCACAGAACAGGCTTCTCTTTAGCCATGGGACAGCTGAGCAGGGGGTCATGTTTTCAAATATCAAATATAGAATTGGGATTCCTTTCCCATGCTGTCAGCGTCTGAAATGTTATCAGTTTCTGTTAGAGTGAAATAATCCAAAATCTAGGTCAAGTTCATTCTCCAGAAGTCTCTTGAGTATTGTTTTTCTACAGGTTGAAATTATATTCAGGCTCTTCTACATTAGTAAAATAGCATGATTAATGGGAATTTAAAATGCAAAGTAGCATCTTCACTCAACTTTCCAGGTCCTTCTCTGCATATCATTGTCTGGAATCCCAAATCTTGCAGATAAAGTACAATATAGTTTCAGAGATTGTAAATCAGTCAAGGGAAGGTGATCATTAAATACATTAAAATGCATGAAAATTACCTAAATGGAAACCATTAGATTAAATGAAGCAGCTACAGTATAATATCCTGATGACTCCAGAAACTTTATTTAGATCATAACTGTACTGATGTTGTGCAAATCCCATGATTAAAGGGAACGTAACATATCTCTCCCTCTGCCTCCCTTTCTTTAAGAATTTGCAATTTCAATTCCTCCACGGCTTAATAAACAGTCACCTCAATAAAGGCTCTTCCTGATGCTCGGCACCAATCTGCATTTTGATGTAGTACAGCATGAAACCTTATCTCAGTGAGGCATGTTTGCAGAAATAACAATGTTTAAATAATGACTGAAATGAAGCATGAAACCCTTTGCCAGCTAAAATGGACAATAGTGAGAGATTGTGCGCCTCAGCTCCCGTTACAACTTTGGGGTTTCTTCTCTGAGGCTGACACTCATCCATGCTCCCAGAGCCCTGCTCCAGACCCCATGCACAGTTGGAATTAGTTCTCTGTTTTATGGGTTTTATCACCCCTCTGAATGGCAGTTTTTGGTCTTAATACCAAGCAGTTTTGTGAAGTTGCATTACAAATATATTTTATTCTATTTCTGTTGGAATCTCCTACTGAAGTATCATTTTCCTTCTCCTCTCAGTGGCATCATATTTGCTGTACAATTAGAGGATTGCAAGCGCCCTCATGCTCCTTTATGCAGCCCATATATTGTGCATGGCACAGTTTTCTCATGGAATTAAAAGGTCAAATTTTCTGCACAAAATCCTTGATCCTTCTCTTGATTTTAATGGGTCGTTTCCTTTGGCAAATTTTCAGCCAGTACATCCTGGTAACAGGGAAAGTGGAATTTCAGTGTTTGATGTTCCACACCCCAAGCTGCTGTCCCTAACCTTAGGTGCCCATCACTGGGTGGTGATTTGGTGTTCCCTCAGGCTGCTGAGGTGCTCTCTATTCCCTGGCTCTATCTACACTGGATTAGGCCTTCTGGGGAATTGGGGTGCAACAACAGCACGGGGGAACAGCTTCCTAATGGAGTCACTAATGGCTATTTTTCCATAGCTCATCCCAGTTCAAAGGCTAACTCTGATTGATATTAAAATAATGAAATAACACTGACTGGTCTTTTAGCAATATTTACAATTTGTCATGACAATGTCATTGTTTGCAGTGAAGAGGGGTTTAAACCCAAAATTTGCCGATGGACATGTGGGACGTGGGTGGGATCAGCGTGTGGAGTTCGTGTGCCCTGAAAGCAGGGTGCACTGTGTAATTCCAGAGGGAAGATGGTGAGGGAGGAGGAAGATTAGAGATCAGTGGCCCAGGGGTGCTTTCAGTTGCAGTGGACTAAATTGACTGCAAACTTGCAATTGCAGTTGACGTCAGTGGAAGCTGCCAGTGTCTAAGAAGTTCTCATCAGCTTAGCAGTATTCATCTGAAGACAAAATTAGAAATGTATTCCACATGGTGCCACTGCACGGTCTGTGCTTTACAGGGAGAGCAAGGGCATGTGAGGAATTCAGGTAGAGTTCAGAGAAGGAAGATATAAACCTTTCATAGAAACTGAAAGAGAATAGCCAAGAGGACTTGCAGCTACTGAGCCACAAGAATAAAAAGAGACCAGAGGCTTCTCTGTAAAGCAAAGATTTAGCCAAACTCCCTTCATATCACACACAGAATTGGAACTGTCTACTTTGATTTTGAATTAATAGATCTTTTATGAAGAAAGCAGAGAGAATCAGGGCCATTTGCTGACATACATGAGAGCTCAGAGAATGCCATTAGCAGAAGACAAAAGCTCTAAAATTGTGGGGTTTTTTTCCCCAGCCAGTCTATAGGCAGAAAAAGTTGGCACATGTTCAAGTCTGCAGTGGCCTGCTGAAGTATGTGGCAGTGTTTTCTGTCCTCTGTGATCAGGGGCAAACATCAGGGCAGGATGGCAGAGCTCACCCCAGGAATTCCCTGGCTCTGTGTTGCTCCTGCAGCAGCCCCAGCCCAGAGTTCTGCCAGGAGATGTGATGCCAGCCCTTTGCCCTGGTAGTGTCCTGAGAAGTTTTTATCGAAGCACTGATAACAGCAATAGTGGCACTGTAGCCCCTGATCCCATCTGGCTGCAGCAGTGCTCCCAGGGCCAGCTGCTGCAGCCTGTCCTGGGGGCAGCAAACACATGCTGAGCTGTGCTCTGCCAGCAGGAAGGAGAGAGGGGTTGGGCTGGGACGCAGTGCATAACTGATTATTAGAGAATCTGGTTTAAAATCCACTGATTTGGGCCCTGATTCCACCCTTCTTCAGGGTCCTCTGCAGTGCTGGCTGCTGGTGCCAGTGTTTTGGTGAACAGTCATACACAATTTTCACTGACAAAACCAGCTGTTGATGAAGTGTGGTATTTTTAATCACAGCTGAACTTCCAGCTGTTTCCACCACACATAAAGGCTGTGCAGCAGCACTGTGGATTTGCTTATCCCCTTCCAGACCCACTTAGGGAAAAAGGAATTTCTTGTCTTTACAGCAAGCATTCCTAATAATTATTATGTTTATTTATACTTTAGAATAGCATCCAATAAAAACGCTGATAGAAAATGAAAATCAAGATGAAAGTCTGCTCTCATTAGGAAATGCTTGTTTTTTAGCATTTTTGTCTTTAGCTGCCATGGAGAACACTCCCTGTTGTAGCTTTTGGGGCACTGCCAGTCCTTCCCTGCCCCACACAGCCCCTGGCCCAGGGCATCCCTGACCCTGCTCCTCACCTGGAGCTTCCTGGCCCACCTTGACTCCAGCATGTGCCACCTCACAGGGCGCCTGGGACAGGTCCAGGAGCTGCTGGTGGCACAGAGGGAGGTAGAAGGGCAAGGCTTTGACATTTGGGACCTGTGGGAAGGCAGGGCCACAAAGTTCACCTTGTTTCCCAGAAATGAAAGTATTTCACTGCATTCACAGGTGTCATCTGTGTACAGAAGCAAGAAGAAGTTTCCTCTGTAGAAAGTAATGTATAAGCCAAAGCTGAAGGCAGAAATTGCTGCTGCATTTGTTAAAAGAACCACTGAGATGATGCAAAGGAAGGTAAATTTTACTGACGGGGTCTGGGCAGTGTTTTGCTGACAGTGCAGAAGAAGGTCTGTGAGTCTCAGAAGAGCAACTTTAGGGAGCATGTCAAGGAAATCCGAACTTCCATAGGCAGCTTCAATTAGATCTCATCTGATTACTCCAACTAAAGCCTGATGAAAAATTTTAGAACCTCAATATTTTCTTTGCTGTGTTTGGGGAGAGGCGAGTTGGATGCTGTTAATGCTGTTATTTTGCTGCCTAAAGAGCAGGCTCTGCTACGCTGGATTTTGGCCAGTCTTTGAGGAGATGGGGACTGGGAGGGGTTGGGGTCTTTTGTCCCCTTTTTATTTCCTAACAGCTGAAGTTGCAAAACATGGTGGAAGTCCCAGTGACATTAATTTCTTATTGTACCATATTTTAAGTTTGTTCTAGAGGCATGTAAAGCAGTGTCACCAATTTACTTCTGCAAATGGGAAAAATGCCAGTACAATCCAGAGTGGGAAAAAATATCACTACAATCCAGAGGGGGCAAAAATGCCAGTACAGTCCAGATGGGGAAAAATGCCAGTACAATCCAGAGGGGCTGGGCTTGGCCTGGGAGCTCTGCTGGCAGAGCCTCCAGCTCTGGGCTCTTTACAGGGCTGGGAGCATCCCACCTTCCCAGGCTGAACACAGATCCCAAAGGACTCGCTGCTGTAGCCTTATCTCACAGTGCATAAAGCACATTAAAGAGGGCATTTGTACATCCTGAAAGGTTTTTAATGCAGTTGGTCCTTGGATCCTTGCTGCAGTGCCCTGGCTCCTGCCTCATTTCCAAGTGCCACAGCAGCAGCTCCTGGTGCTTGCAGCCTCTGTATTCCCAACCCTGCACTGCTGAAAGACTTTTATTTCATGTGTCATTTCTTAGCTGCAGCTGTGTACTCATATATCATGCCTGCAGAGCGTGGTGTGGCATGGAGGATGTTCACTGAACAGACACTAAAGAGGGAAAAATCAACACAGTGAAATCTGAGAGTTTTACTGCGCTTAGGCAGAGCTTGTTTCTCAATTCTTTAAAAACCCACGTGCTTTTCTAACTGCAGGCCATTTGTCAAGCAAAAATTGTACCTGTATGGATTCAGTGGAGAGCTGGTTTTCTTGGGCACTGATGTAGTACTGGGAGTTGGTAAATAAATAAATAACCAGGAAAAAAGATTTCTGTCAGCTGTGCAGAGAAATGACACGAGACTGGTCCTGAGTTAGGTGTTGTCACATCTAGAACATCCTCTATCACAGTGAGCAGTTTCATGCCAACACAAACCCTCTGATATAAATCATTGGGAGGAGGAGAACCTGAGAGAAATAGGAACAAACCCATATATCTCAGCTACAAGCAGCAGCACCATTTCTGATAGTGAGAGCAGCCCGAGTTTTTATCTTTGCATTGGTTTCTGGAGAGAAGTAGCATTTACCCAACCTGTCACCGATGCCCTGCTTTAGTGGCTGAGATGTGCAGTAAAGCTTCTCAGCTAATTATCATCCCCAAGTGCCAAAGGAAGCTTCAGCCAGTCCCATGTGCTGTTGGACTCAATGCTTTGCTCAGGTCAGCCCTACAGCACTGGCTCCTTGATCCTCCTTCCCTCGGGAGCTGCTCCCACCCAGATCAGGGCTGCTGCTCCTGGGGTCACTTGGAACAACACAAACACCCAGAAAACCTCTGGCCCTGCCACGGGCAGTTCCAGAGGACAAGCTGTGGACATGACTGCTAGTTTTCTCTGTGGGATATCTTGTTGTCTTAGAGTCTGAACGTGAGAATTTTGTATTCCAGGTCATTACCCACCAAGACAAGGGTAAGAGATTTGAAGATAAGCAAGCAGCATAGTTGAGAATGTGTTTGGAGTGGGCAGCCCAAGCCATCTGCATTACTCATCTAGCCCCTATTTTTTTAATCAGCTCTGGCTTTTTTGGCATTTGCGTGTATTTTTGAGTTGCAGAGTGTTCCTCAGAAGAAGGGCCAGTCCCTGTCCTGAGGAACTAAATGGGAATTAAAATATTTCTATGTTATTGTTCCTGTGGGTGGCAGGAGATTACACTTGGTTACTCAGGAAATCCCTTCCAGCCGTGTTTTTCTTTCCACTTTTAAGAAGATAAGTCAGGGAAAGATCATATCGTGTAGCTCAAGGAATGGGAAACACTACACAAGAGGAACCAGCCCAGTCCTACTGGTCCCAGGAACCTGCCCCCATATTTTGCAGTACCGTTAATCACAAATTGATGCGAAGACTTGTTGGCTTCTCTGGAGCCGTCGTAGTCATCTCACAAGGGTTTGTGATTCTTTGGGGACAAACAAGAATAACTGTTAGTGAGAGCTGAAGCAGAGGTCAGGCAGTGCTGTTTTTCCCCATTTCCTGGCTGTGAAGTCGGTGTGATTGGATGTGCCACAGTGATGGATCTGCTGTGTCAGCATTGGGGAATGCAGGCAGGGATTAATGCCATGCAGGAATGGGTTAATGGCTGTGCCATGCAGGCAGAGATGGGTTAATGGCTGTGCCATGCAGGGATGGGTTAATGGCTGTGCCATGCAGGCAGAGATGGGTTAATGGCTGTGCCATGCAGGGATGGATTAGTGGGCTGTGCCATGCAGGGATGGGGCCGGGATTAATGGGCTGTCTGTGTGATGGCCGCCAGGTGGTCCTGCAGCATGTCCCGGAGCAGGACAGACACATTCCATGGGTGTGTGGCATTTGGCTGTCCTGTGGCTGACACTGACTGCAGGCTTTCTGTGCACAGACAACAGGTCTTTTCCTCTGTAAAGTGCTCAGATGTTCTCATGCTCTGATCCCTTAGGATAATGTACACCCTCATTTACATATGCTTTGTAATAACCATGCTTTTCCTTATCTGGTCATCCCATTCCCCTCGCTACTCCGAAATGTCACTGGACATCACACAGCTCTAATGCCATGCTGTAAGAAATACTGTATTCCCAATATCCCGGCTCTCCAGGGCTCCTAAGTGGGGTAGGAACGCAGCATCTGTACCCCTGCACCTCCTCCTCTCCTTTCCTGCCGTGCCCAGACTCACACAGCCCTGCTCTGGAGCCAGAGCAGTGCTCTGTCACAGAGCTCCCATCACAACAAAACCACAACAGTTTTAATCTTATCAGGCTCCAGTAGTGGCAGAAGTCTGCACAAACTCAAGTTCCTGCTTTCTGACAGTGCTATAGTTCATCCTCATCCCAGCCATCAGTTGTCAGAGCGAGCTGACAGGACACAAGGAGCTGCAGAGAGCAGTGCCAGTTCTGCAGCTGGAGATGATCCTTAACAGACTGGGTCCCCACCGCCCCACCCAGGAAAAAGCAAACTTTGCTTTAGGATGGTGAAGAAAAAGCAGCCCAAAACCTCATTCTCTGCAATACACTTATGAAAGCTACACTGTCCATTTAAAAATACTCTGAGCGTGTTTTGATGCATATTTCTATTTTGTACCTTTTAAAATATTCACATATATACAATGTCAGAGAATCCAGAACAGTTTAGGATGGAAGGGGCCTTAAAGCTCATCCAGTGCCACCTCTGCCATGGGCAGGGACACCTTCCACTGTCCCAGGCTGCTCCAACCTGGCCTTGGGCACTGCCAGGGATCCAGGGGCAGCCACAGCTGCTCTGGGCACCCTGTGCCAGGGCCTGCCCACCCTCCCGGGGAGCAATTCCTTCCCAATATCCCATCTATCCCTGCTCTCTGGCAGGGGGAGCCATTCCCTGTGTCCTGTCCCTCCAGCCCTTGGCAATTGTTTCTCTCCATCTTTCCTGCTGCTCCCTCAGGCCCTGCAAGGCCACACTGAGATCACCCCAAAGCTTGTCCTCTCCAGGTGAACAACTCCAATTCCATAAACATTATGATATGCACAGGCTCTCTAAAAACCTTGGGGCAGAGGATTTTTTCCTCCATGTTTGTGGATATTTTGATTTTCTTTTTGAGCAGGTCTTCTGTTATCTCTCCTCTTGCCTGAATTTACCAGAGTTATTTGGGGTAGTCAGAAATGAATAGGAAATACAGTTTTTGTTAGATCACAGGTATTTAGTAGGGATGTGGATGTTGACACTTGTGTGATGCTACTCAGTGACAATGACAATGTTTTTATCCCTGGAAAGAACCATTTTAAAAATTACCTTTAAACACCCTTGAAAAAGAATCATTAAAACTTAGATGTACTTTAAAAGATGTGGTCTAGGTGCAGTAGAAGCTAAATCAGGTCTTCCAAGCAGGGTTGCTGTCCAGTTGCCATGAATGCAGGCACAAGTTGGGCATTTGGATGTGGGAGTGGACAACCCCTTAACAGACAGATGACATTTTCAAATCAGGCATGCAAGTGTGCTCATGAGTTCTACATCCGTTTGAAAACCCTTATGATGGGATACCTTGTCCTCTTTTCTTACCAAATGAGCCCAGGAGCCAAGATACTCATACAGATACAGAACCATGTTTAAAGGGATTATTTGCCTGAGTTCTGTCTTGACCTGTGACCTGGGAAAAGCAGTTTGGTTTTGGCCCAGAGTCAAAATCAGGCCTGTAATTCCACACCAGATATAAAAAAAGGATGTGGCTCATGGGCAGAGTGCAACTGGAAAGGTTACGAGTCACTAATACAAGGTGTTATTTCAAATTTACCAATCTTGTTCCATCAGCAGAGCTACAAATGTCCATATTCCTTGGAAAAGGTTAAAAATGCTTTATACCTTGGACATTTTTTTAAAGTAAAATAACCTTCATGTTAGAAGAAAAAGAAGATCTACTTGGATTTGTCCTAAAAATTCTTAAAATAAAAGTAGCACAATGTTCAGTTAGGTCATTTACAAGACAGCACCTTTGCAATCAGGTGTGGGTTTTGGTTTTTTTTTCTNTTTTTTTTTTTTCCTCTACCTTCTTGTCTGGTATTTTTGAAAATAGGAGATCAGAACACAAGGGCTGGAATAAGACCGAGATGGAACTGAAAGAGGAGAAAGAGGAACAACAGGGAGCTATGGGGACTGAGGAAGGGAGGATGAAGGAAACAGCATGGAGATGGGAAAAACAAGAGCCAGGGAGGGAGTGGAGTTACCAGAGTGAGCTGAAGGGAGCAGAAGAACAAGAAACTTTCGTCTTTCTGATCTACGAAGCTGTCTTTTACGCTTGCTGTTAAATATAGATGGCAACACGCATCCTACAAGAGAAAAATAAAGGAAAGCAGAAAAAACCAAATGCTGAGAATAAGTCTTTGGGTTATTCTAAAAAGCAGCAGAGGCTTTCAAGTTGCTGGTCTTTTGATTTATGATGATGTTGCTGGGATTGAGCGGTGTCTGTGCTGCTCTACATCTCAGATTTATGAACCCATGCAGTAAACATGATTTCAATTATCTCTGAAGAATGTTTTGATTTTATTCACAGGGAAGCTGCTCTCATAAGGAGGGCAATACTTGCCCCACTGTCCCAGTTAGGCTTGGTGTGACCTCCTCACCTGATCCCTGCCCCTCTTGGTGGAACTTGCTGCTGCTGATGGGGAAAAGAGCTGCCCTGTGCCACATCCCAGCTGGCTGGAGAGGAAGGGTTTCCTTGGTGGAAATGGCTCGGGGGGTGTAGGATCTTTAGTTTAGATGCTAATTAAATCTAATGTACCAGCTCTGCTTTTACTGCTATTAATGCCAGGAGTTTTGCCCAGCTCCAATTAATGTTAATGTGAGAAAAAAGGAAGAAAAAGGCATTTTTGACAAGCTTAAAGAAGATTCTGCTTGAATGTCTTTGTGTTTCCTATACTCATTATGTGTTGATATAAATGTAAATGCCTGTGAGAAATGGAGAAAGGAAATGTAAAGCAATCCATGCTTATTTTTGGCTGGGAGCAGCAGTACTTGTGAGTCAATTTAGGCTCTCTAGCCAAGTAGGCTTGGCAACTCTGGCCCTGCCAGCATTTGCACAGGCTTTTATCCACTTGCTGCTAGGGGCTGATCCTGCAGAATCCAGTAGTCTCGGGTTATGGTAAAGTAAATTTAATGTAAGATTGAATGGGAGGCAATAAACTCACAAAAAGCAGGCAGCATGACCTGTTGCTTAATAGCTTTCTCCCAGATGCAGGCACCTGATTCCAATCCATGCCTGCTCCTCTAGCAGGCATTCTCTTTTTGCAATCAGTTACACAGGCTGCAGCCAGGAATTAATGAAGGGAAAAGAAAAAAAAAATCTGAATTTCTATTGGAATTTCTCATTTTCCAGTTTCACTTTTTAAAATTGGCTTTCAGATTGATAATTTCAGTTTAGGAGAAGAAGGAAGGTCTGATACTCCAGAATCTGAGCCTCAGTGGATATGAGCAGACTTTGTGGACTCATAATATTCCAAAATGGGTTTGTACTGAAATCTGACATTCCTAAAGCAGTAAAGAATGACTGAAAGTGATTCTCTTTTTAAGAAATGGCACAAAAAGAAAGCAGCCTAATTAAACTGAACCTTTTTGTCTTTGCCATTGGAATGGTGGGTTTATATGAAAGTCACACTTAGGACTTTAAGGTATTTTTAGACTACAGGAGGGTTTTCAGAATGAAGGGGAATATTTTGGTGGCTGAAGTGGTCCTGCACATCAGCAGACCAACAAAATGCATCGTGGTGGTGCTAGGAGAGAGGAAATATAAGAATGGTTTGAAAGTAACTGAATGAAAAATAACCTGGTACTCCAAGTTAGCACAAGGTTGGGCCATTTACAGCAAAATCAGCATCCATCCCTTTTCTTTTCTCAGGGCTGGTCCCTCTAAGAGTAATCAGTGGCTCTCAGAACACACCCTGGGCTGGATTTCAGCTTCANTGTTCAGACCTGCTCTCATTTTGCCCTTCTCAATGCAGCACCCTCCAGTTCTGTTGTTGTGAAAGCCACCAGCCTTCAGACTCAGCCCTTACCTTTCCCTCCTTGATTGCTATTAGGAGGGGATAAAACCTCCTCAATGTTGACATTCCAGTCCCTGTAGTAGCCACAAGAAGGGTTTCTGAGAAAACATGGAGATTTTTCAGAAAATTTTGAGCCTGGCTCCCCAGCCAGGGCTGTTCTGTGTGAGTGACACCCAGTTTTGTTCTTGGGAAGTTTTAGATCATTCAGTGGGAATTCAAAATATTGTTGCTGAGGCTTAAGTGTGTTCTGTAGATAGAGATGTGAATTTGGAGATCCAGGGAGGGCTTCTTCAGCACTTCTCCTTGGCACCTAGAGGCATCTCAATTGCTTTTGGGAGGACTGTGGGGAGCAGTTTGGCCAAGAGCTGTGCACCCCCTGTAAATCAGCAGCAGCTCTGCAGTGTGTGCAGAGATATCCTTTAAAGATCACTTTGTGCAGCCCTACTCAGGTCCCCAGTGCTGCTCACTCTGATTCCAAGTACTTCGTTCCCTGAGAGTGTTTTGTCTGTACAAACTCTTAATAAAGGTCAGATTAATTGAACAAATGAGATGCTTTCTCTTGAGTATTGCAAGGTGAATGCAATTCTCAGTGGGAATATATTTTTGGTCGCAGAATTGTCTTTTGATTTGATTTTTCCCTAAAAGAAAACTCACCCAACTATCAGATAATGTCTGGGGGGGAATATTCATTAGACAGAGATAGAATAGTAAAATAGAAATTGTTATTTTCTTGTATCACTGGCAAAATATTCCTTTCTCCTACCTCTGTTCCCAGTAAATATTCTGTCTGGCAATATAAATAAAATACAGATGATTCTTGCTTTGGCAGCCATGTTCTACACCAGCAGAGGGGAGTTCAGTCAGCTTTCCCCTTTGTGTTGGCAGACTTTGAACTCTCTGCTCATGCAAAGCAAGTACAGAGTGGGGAAACTCCAAATGAGGGGACAGCCTACAACTCAAATTAAAAATACCTAAATGGTGTAGACCACAGAACCCCAGAATGGTTTGAGTTGGATCCCAAAGCCCACCCAGTGCCACCCCTGCCATGGGCAGGGTCACCTTCCACTGTCCCAGGCTGCTCCAAGCCCCAGTGTCCAACCTGGCCTTGGACACTGCCAGGGATCCAGGGGCAGCCACAGCTGGGTGGACACTGAATGTCCTGAGAGCTGAAGGGACAGAGGAGAACATTCAGAAAAGAAAGCAAAAATGGAAATGATAAAAAATTCTATTGGTTTGTTTTTATAAGTGAGAGAAGACGTGCAACAGCAGACCAGGCCCTCCAATAAAACCAACAGAATGCAAATGATAAATACCAGACCCTCCTGCACTGCCTCATTGCCTTTGTTTCTCTCACTTTATCTGGTTTCTATTTTTCTATATCTTTTTCATAGTGGCTAAATTTGTAATAGCTTGGTGCTTCTGGGTACAGTGTGGTGACTGCCAGTGTTCCGAGATGAGTGATTCCTAAATTTGTGTTCCCAAAGTTTTATTTCTGTAGCCATTGCTACATCCAGGGCAAATTAATTCCTTTGTAATCCTCATATTACCTAGAGCAGGCAGTTCTTTAAAATGAGCATTGGAATTAAGTATTTATAGAAGAAGAAGGGTGGAGAAGAAAAATAAGAAATCATTATGGAGGGTAGAGAACTGACGCCTTTAAAGGGTTTTTAAAAATATTTTAAGCCTCTTCTTTAGGGAGTTGGGGATTTTTTTTTGTTAGTTTTGTGAGTTTTTAATTTATTTTTTAGGTATTTTATTCTGTTTTCTCAGGTCTGCATTAGAAATAGATGGCTGCACAAAATTATCTCCTGGAGTTGCAGTGCTACTACTCAATGGTGCTGCTTCCAGAAGCAGTTCTGACTCTGTTTTAAGAGATTTACTTGTAACCTCTACCATAAATTGTGCTGGGTTACACCTCATATGGAAACAATCAGTTTTAGGCAATATTTACAAATTAAATTTTTATTCTGTTAGAATTATGGTTTTTGTAGCGCTTAAATTTGGTGGTTTTTTTTCTTTTTAGACACATATTCTTATCTTGATTGTTCAGAGTATCTTACGGAGGTTTTAATTAGTTTATGTCACAGTCCCTCCCTTTGCCTTTTATGTCACTGAAATTGGGAGTAGAGAAGAAAGACTACAAAAATACTTTGACTGTAGCAGTGAAAGGTAAAATTCAACCAGTCGATAGTGGAAGCCTGGGAGAAAGTAGATGGAAGATGTTTAGATAAGTCTTTAAGCTGTAATCACTCTGTTATACTCAGACTATATCTCCCTTATCGCTTCAGGAGGGGCTGCAGGTTGAATATAACAGCAATTTCTCGACAAAACAGCCAGAGCTGACCAGTCCTTATTCATATCACTTTCAGGATTATGGAAAGCCCAGGAATTTTCTGGTGAAAGAGATTTGGACCACAGTATCATGCTCAGACATCATAGATATCATATTTCAGTATTATTCAAGTAATATGCAAAGTTTCAATAAATAAGTTAAATATATTTTATACATTTATGACAGCAGTGAGGTAGGTGATTATCCCCTTCCACTCTGCTCTCCTGAGACCTGGAATGTCATGAACAATTCTGGTACCTCAACATAAGACAGACATGGAACTATTGGAGTTAGTCCAGAGGAGGCCACGGAGATGCTGAGGGGACTGGAGCACCTCCCCTGTGGAGCCAGGCTGGGAGAGCTGGGGCTGCTCAGCCTGGAGACGAGAAGGTTGTGTGGAGAGCCCAGAGCTCCTTCCAGGGTCTGAGGAGCTGCAGGGAAACCAGAGAGGGACAATTCCTCAGGAACTGCAGTGACAGGACACAGGGAATGGCTCCCCCTGCCAGAGGGCAGGGATGGATGGGATACTGGGCAGGAATTGTTCCCTGGGAGGGTGGGCAGGCCCTGGCACAGGGTGCCCACAGCAGCTGTGGCTGCCCCTGGATCCCTGGCAGTGTCCAAGGCCAGGTTGGACACTGGGGCTTGGAGCAGCCTGGGACAGTGGAAGGTGTCCCTGCCGTGGCAGGGAGTGGAATGAGATTAATTTTAGGGCCATTTCCAACCCAAAACATTCCATGACTCTGATTTTTCTGTTGCTGGAAATATAATATTAATATTATTTTGGTGATTGTAGATAGCATTAAATATTGCAAAAATCTAGTTCCCTACACAAAATGAGCAGGGGAAGCAGCTCCTGTTGACTCTGAGTGTCTTTAAAGTCAGCATAGAGACCTCAGCAGTTCACTCTGAGTCTGTGTCCCTACTGAAAATGGCAGAATCCAAGAAGGTGTTTCATGGCTACTTCTCTGAAAAATACCTTATTCCCTGTGACCAACTGGATGCTTAGCTAATAATATCAAAATTAAATGTGCAGCTAATAACTGAGAGGAAAGCAACCAAATTTTTTCTGATAGATTTGGGTATTTTCAAATGTCTGGACTAGGAAGTGGAAAATACTGTTCAGTGTTTAACATAGACAAATGTGAAATAATTGATGTGCAGGCAATGAACCAGAGTAAATAGTGTATATACAACAGAAAGCTCTGCAGCATAATGACAGGGAAAGGATTTAAAGGTTATTATAAACAAATCCATGAAGATATTAGCATGGCTATGTACATGGGGGAAAAAAGCCACCATGAAATGGGAATGCACAAATGAGCAGAATACAAATGAAAGCAGGAAATATTGAGAGAATATGAGGTTGTTTTACTATTTGGTTTAAATAGTACCACGAGTTCCAGTTTTTAAAGTTTCGTATCCTGGTTATAAACCTGCTTTGTATCTGAGCCATGCTCTGGGCATTTGGATTTCTAAAATAGGATTCTCATATTTAACCTCTGGGCCAGAATATTTGCCCCTATAATTTCTGCTAACTATCTGTATTTTAGAGGGCTTCTTCAGTGGCCACATCATATTAATTGTATGCACAAAAATCCAATTACAATCCAATCCAATCCATTACATGTTTAGCTGGCTTCTTGCAGGCACACTTACATTAAATGGAGCCACACAACTGAAATGATTGTTTATACAACTAATGGTTGAACACACTCATGGAAATCTGGGACTCTTTATCTAAAGTCTGCTACAGTGCTTTGGATGGGCTTAATATGCAGCCTGTGAGTGTTTTTCATATCTTTGCATTTTTATTCAGAATTTGGTACCTTGAATGATTAACTGGTTCAATATTTCTACGGTGCATGACTCAAGAACCAGGGACACAAATCTGAGAGGGCTCCGCAGTCCTTCAGAGGGGCCTCAACAGCTTGGAGAGATGGGCAGGGACAAAACATCTGAAGATCAACCAAGGCAAATGCAGGTCCTGCTCTTCAGCAGGAACACCCCCAGCACTAGCAAAGCCTGGGGGGACCTGCTGGAGCAGCTCTGCAGGGAAGGACCAGGGGGTGCTGGGGAAACAGAGCTGTCCCTGAGCCAGCAGAGTGTCCTGGGGGACACAGAGCTGTTCCTGAGCCAGCAGAGTGTCCTGGGGCCAAGGAGGCCAAGGGTGCCCTGGGGACATGGGGAAGAGCCTTGACAGCAGCTCAGGGCGGGATCCTGCCCCTGTGGCCAGCCCTGGGGGCACCTCTGCAGTGCTGTGTCCAGCTCTGGATCCTCAGCACAGCAGGGACAGGAGCTCCTGGAGCTGAGGAAGGGCCTGGAGCATCTCCGTGCCCAGGAGAGGCTGAGGGAGCTGGGGCTGCTCAGCCTGGAGGGGAGCCTCAGCTGAGAGCGGCCTTCAGCCCGGGGTGTCCCCAGGTGTCCCTGGGTGCCCCTGTCTGTCCCTGGGTGTCTCTGGGTGTCCCTGTCTGTCCCTGGGTGTCCCTGGGTGTCTCTGTCTGTCCCTGGGTGTCCCTGTCTGTCCCAGGGTGTCCCTGAGTGTCCCTGTCTGTCCCTGTGTGCAGGGAGAGCAGAGCAGGCCCAGGCTCTGCTCCAGGCCCAGCAATGGCACCAGAGCCACGGGCAGGGACTGAGCCCAGGAGTTGCCCCTGCACAGGAGGAACAACTTCTGTCCTGGGCAGTGCCCAGCCCTGAGCAGATTGTGCCCAGAGGCTGTGGAGTCTCCTCCCTGGGGATATTGCAGAGCTCTCTGGACACACTGCTGTGCCCTGTGCTCCGGGATGGCCCTGCTGGAGCAGGGAGGTGGCACCAGAGGAGCCCCTGTGGGCCCCTCCTGTCTCACCCAACCTGGGGTTCTGTGAAATGAAAATGCTGTTTAATCTTTTAAGCCAAACCTTTGTCACTAACAAATCAAATCTAATCTTCTCATAGCAGGTGTTTTGCCTATTAGGATGCAATAGGTAGAGGACATTTGTGACATATGTCAGTGCACACACAGGGGGAGTTTCTTAAGCTCTGACAAAGCAATGGCTCATTTCTGGCCCCCACAGTATCTCCAAAAGCCCTTGATTTGTGTGCAAGGCTCCTTTTCTTGGCTTTTGCAGTACAGCATCTTACAAAGAGAGAAAGCAACTTTATTTAAGCCTGGCATAATTGTACAGTACATTAGGTCAGGCACCCATATTAAATGTGGGGATGCCCTATGGGATAGCCGAAGGACTGCATCATTTTAACAGCTCTTGGGCTTTTTGCTCCATGATAAAATGCTAGCTTTTATTAGCAGGCAGCCTGTTTCTTTGCTTCCTGCATGTGGATATGTTGTCTTCAATACAAAGATCTTAAAAACACCAGTTCTATTTTCTTAAACTATTTCTCATAATGGCTAAAGTCACAAAAATATCTCTGCCTGTGCAGCATATGCTTGATTTTTCATGTGTCTCATATGCAGTCTGGTCAACACATTTAAGTCTTTTTAGTTTTTTTCCCTCCTCTCTCTTCACCTTCTAGTACAGATGGTATCATATGATTTCCATATTTTTATAGTACCGCCTTTAAATGGATTTGAGTGTTCTAGGATCAATAGATGGGAACTGTAGCTGATTATGTCAAAATTAATAATGTGAGTTGAACCCAATGATCCGATTGATACTGTGGCCTTATTTTCATCAGATTCCTGAAGTGACACAGAGATCACCTTCTTTGCAGTAAAAGCATTATTAGTTAATCCAAATTCAGTTTAACAAGCTAGTGGAAGATGAGAAAGTCTGGATAAACTGAACTTTCTTTTATTTCAGTATGTCCATGTGCGGTGCTGAGGTTGAAGAGACTGTAAGGTTGGGAAGGACAACTGGAGTGCCCAGCACAGCTTGTAATTGGGCAAAAGTCCTGAATTTGAGCTCAAGGTCACAATTTGAGGCTTGCAAAGAGAGTTGAACTTATGATATTTTCAAGTATCTTTCACAGTATTGAATCCCAAACATATCTGCAACATAAAAAAATTTAGTTTTTCTATTCAAAAAAACTGTATTTTGCTCTGATATTCAGAATCTAAAAGACTTTTTAGACTTGCTTATCTGCCAAGCTCTGCATTGATACATGAAGAAATTTCAACAAAATCTTGATGTTTTCCAATATTTTCCTCTCACAAAGTAAAATTTAAGAAAGATTTCTTGCTGGAATAAACTGTATGTTATTCCTAAATTTCTAGAGTTTATGTGATTGTGATTTTAAAACTTTAATGTATTTTTACTAGCTCTGGAAGAAGCCTAAAATCTTTATTACTTCTACTGTCCTGCTGCCTGGAGTGAACGTAGCAGTTTAGAGATGACCACGTCTTGAAAAATTCTCAGATAAAGAAGGACCAGTTCTGTAACCTCAGTCCTGCCACACCAAAATTAATAAAGTTTTATAAAAAGTGTATTTCTAAGTGCCAATAAGGATGGAAAAATCAAGTTCTGTGCTCAGGCAGGTCTGTGAGGGGGAGAAAAACCAGCAATTTCCATGCATAAATGAAGGAGGTTACATCTTGGGTTTGGGTTCATCTTGGTTTGATCCAAACCAGCCTATTTTTTTATATACCCTTTTTTGGGGTGGTTGGCTTTGTTCAGGGGGTTTGTTTGTTTATCCAGCTTTAGAGCCAGGCAATTGTGTCTCTTAGAAATATGTGCCCTTTTGAGGCTGGCTTCAAAACAGGATGTGGAATTCAGACACAATAATAAGAAGTTAAGGTAAGAAGCGTTGTGGGGAAATACAGGAAAATAAATGTTGGCTTTTGAGTGCAATTGTGAAATAGGAAGTGAAAAACAGTGTAGGAAACTATGGAAAAACACACATGGAGCTCCCAGATGATGGGCTATATGGCATATTTAATGAGAAAATTGATTAAGGGTACTGAAATAAAATTGGACATGCTGAGAGCAATAGGTAAACCAGATAAAGTCCAGCGAGAATGGAAACCTGTGCACAGATCAGAGAAATGGGGACTGCGCTGCTCTTTCAAGCAAAAGAAAAAACCTCAGATCTCATTTTCATAACTTTTATAATGAACAAACAGCTAAACAGGTCCTTTATGCCTCTGGAGTGAAATTGTGATAATTGGGTGGAAGTGACTACATGGGGGAGAGTCCATGTGAGACAGGATTGGAATTCTCACTCTTGGGAAGGTCAACCCAAAATTCTTCTGACACTGATGATTTCCCTGTGTTTATGGGGCACTAGTGGTTAAGTTTCTTCACCTCCAGTCCTGGGGGATCTTCTGGGCCTGAGGAGCTGGAGGTGTCCAGGGAAGGGAACGGAGCTGGGAAGGGGCTGGAGAATTCCTGAGGGAGCTGGGAAAGGGGCTCAGCCTGGAGAAAAGGAGGCTCAGGGGGGACCTTGTGGCTCTGCACAACTCCCTGACAGGAGGGGACAGCCGGGGGGGTCGGGCTGTGCTGCCAGGGAACAGGGACAGGAGGAGAGGGAACGGCCTCAGGCTGGGCCAGGGGAGGCTCAGGTTGGATACTGGGAAAATTCCTTCATGGAAAGGATTGTCCAGCCCTGGCACAGCTGCCCAGGGCAGTGCTGGAGTCCCCCATCCACAGACACGTGGATGTGGCACCGGGGGACATGGGTTACTGGGATTTGGCAGGGCTGCAGTGTGAGCTGCCCCCCACAACCTTCCAAGTCTTTTTCAACATAATGATTGTGAGATTCTATGCAGAATTATGTGTCTTGTATACCATGAAGGAGGGCAGCTACTATTCCAGGAAGTGTCCACCCTTTTGTAGATTAGTGAAGGAAGAAGAATATTGTCTGTAGCTGGAAGTCATAATTAATTTGCTATATTTTTAGTAAGAAAATACATATTTTATGTTATCAAAATTCTAAACTGTAATCCATGTATGTTAAATATAGTGTACGAGTGTTTTGTTCATTTTCACACCAAAAAGATCAAGAACAGTAATCACCCTGCTCCCTTTAGCTGTACATTGAGAAAACCCATATCCTGAGAAGTTCAAGGCGATCTGAGCTTTTGCTCCCTTACATGCTGAGATAATTTACGTGTATCTTTAAGATCACAGTGATTTGGGCGATTCACATTTTTAAGTCAAATTAACACCAAATGTTATCAAAAACCTTTTGCAAATTGCAACTTGCTGCTGCAAAGAGCAAAGAAGAAATTGAGCATTTGGCTTCCTATTTGCAGCCATAACTCAGTGCCATAAAAACGTGGGTATTGTGCTTTGCAGGAACTTTATCTCCAAAAGCATATGGGAGTGGATAAGCATGTAGGCTTGGGGTGAGCCCACGTTGATTTACAGTAATCACGGGCTTTCTTTCATTTTAACTTCTGGCTGCTTCTCTGTTTTTTGTTCTTCATCAGAGAAAGTGCAGATTCAAGTGTGATCCTGATTCTGCCATAAATTCAGTTTAATGGTTTTGAGAGTGATTTTCAAGCAGAGAGGGTGAATTGCATGTCTGTCAGGTGCTGCTTAGTTGTTTTCATTGCTACCTGGAAAGATCTTTGTCATTATTTTCTTCTCTTGGACAATTTTACATCAGTGGGGAACTGGAATTTTGCACAACCTGGGTTTTTTGGGTTTTGCGTTATTATAAATGTAGGTACACATTTCTGAAACCCCCACACAGACAACTTTCCAAAAACCAAAAATGGTTTAGGGGTGGCCTTGAGACCGTCATAGGGCCTTTGTTGGCTAAGATTTTGTGGCAAGACTTCATGGCATCCTGGTAGTCCCAACACCTGAGTGTTCATAGCTGCTTTGGAAAAGCAAATTGTCCCCCACATGCTGGAGATTTAAGGACAATATTTAATGCCAGTAAACAGAGACACCAAATAACAAAAGAATCTCTCTGGATAACCCTCTCCTTCCAAAACTGGCAGCTGCAAAGGAGAGAGATGCATGATGGTGTTATTTTTATGACAGGCAGACTAAGGGGAAACCAACAAAATTTGCAAAGAAATTTACCAAAGGTGGAAGGGGGCTGGCCACAAGGTGACAATAACAGAATTGTTTAGGAACTCTGTTGTGCTGAGTGATCTGTTGGGAAAGTGGCAGGTATCAGGTCAAAGATAATTATAGGGCTGTGATTTGATATGGAGAAGAGAGGGTGGGAAATAACTCAAATTCCACTGATTCTCTGGCTGTACCAAAGGCAAAATAAGGTGTTCTACTATCTTGGCCAGAGCTGAAAGCAATACCATAGACTAAAACTCTCACAATTTCAAAGAGGGAGAAAAAGTTGGGGAGGGAGAAGGAAAGAAAAGAAGAGGCAGAGCAGGACATCTTACATTAGTTCAGGAATTTCACCAGGAATTTTCAGATGATTGTATGTACAGTCTCTTGCCATTGTCCACTTTAAATTGTAATTTGTGCTGGTGACAACCACTATAAACTCAGGAGAGTGGAAATCAAAACTAGTATATACATTTCTTAAGATAAAACTTTCAAAACAGGGAAATTTAAACGAACCGCTTTCTTGGGCTCTTCTGGATCTGTAGGACCAAACTTATTTTTCAATCACCCCCTCACCTTTCACTTTAAGGCACCTTTATTGCCAGTAAAAACAAATACCTAACTACCCATAATCTCCTGAATGAAACAATTTCAAACACTGATATTTCCACATCAGCTACAGTTCAAAATAAATTTCCCATGTGTCAATCTCAAGCAGTTATTTTTAGAGGCTTAGAAAACGAGGGGAGATGATTTGAAGATGCTGTGGGATGCTGAGCATAGACCAGGCTGCTCATTTCAGTGGGATGCTGTGCTTTGCTCCAGAGGGCAGAGTTCCATGGAGGGAATGAGGAGGCGATGCCACCAAACAAGGATTTGTGCTGTGAGAGAGCAGCAGGGTCACCTGAGTGTTCACTAAGTGCTGGATCTCTTTAAATATTTCACAGAATCACAGAACATCCAGAGCTGGAAGGGACCCACCAGGATCATTGACCCAGCTCTTGTCCCTACAAAGACACCCCAACAATCCCACCCTGTGCATCCCTGCTGTGGAATTTTTTCCCTCCTTTTTGTGGTGTCATCTCCTCTTTTCCTTTCCCTGTAGTCTCTGTCTTGCCTTGTCTACGTAAATCTGGAAGTAACATCATTACTCTCAAATGCCAGCCAGTGTTTCTCAGCTCCTTTTAAACCATGCAAAAGTAAGGGTGCCACTCAGGAAGGTTTTGTGCTGTATTTCCTGATAACCCTGGTCACCAAATAATTTATTCTTGTGTTATGTTCTCTATTCAGAGCTGTTTAATAAGGTGGGAAATTGGGGAGCACGTGTCATCCAAAAGAGTGGCTGCTGAGCACCTTGCAGAGCCTGAGCCCAGGAAATGACAGGAAAAGGGGAAATGGGGTTCTCTGAATCTTGAGCAGTTATTTCTGCCTCTCTCATGCATCACAGCAATTCTCATAACTCTGGTATCTGCACCTCTAAGTAAAGATAAGCTGCAGCTCAGACCCCATAGAATTTTCTTGGTGATGTCTCTTAGTTTTGAGTGCAAATACTCTGACCTGAGAGATTTTACTAATTTTATTTTTTCAAATATTATTCCTGTTGTCTGTCCTTTTATATTACAACCATATGCATAAAATAACCTGAACTCAGTGTATTTCAGAACTGTTCCATCAGCCCTGTCAAATTTCTCCTTTTAAAGAAGTGTCAGTAGATGCTTGTACTCTTGCAATAATTATAGTAACGATCCAGTGAAACTTATGCTGTTAAGTATTTTAAATTTTTTGTTGGTTCTGCATGAAGGTCGTTGTTGTTAGAAGCCAAAAGCAAACCCCAGGAGACCAAAAAAAAACAAGTCAAAGATCATTTTGGTGTGTGCCAGATGACTCTGTGTGTTACAAACACCAAGCAGCTCAGACCCAAATCCCACAGCCCAAAACCAAGGCAAGCACGTGCTGGGAGCTCAGGAGAATTCAATGTCACCAGCTGGGACATGATAAAGTAACTTTCTGTGCTCAAACATTTTAAATAAACAACTGCATTGTGTCTTTTCTCCCCCTGCCTTTCAGTTCATCTCAGACTTCAATGGTACATGAGGGAAATCTGTTCCCCTGGTCCTGCAGTCCCTGGGGTGTGCAGAAATCAGGCCCAGCACATCTGGGATTCTGAATGTGCACTGGATCATTCCCTGGAGGAGCACAGAGCTGCTCTGCCTGGGATCCAGGGTCCCCATGAAGTTTGAGGGTGATAAGGGCTGCTCTGCCCTTGTCACTGTATAATTTAGTGGGAGAAAAAGAAGATGCTTGAACTGCAGGTCAGGGTTTGCACTCGCCTGGTGCCTCAGGTGCTGGGCACCATGAATTTCCTCACTCCCAGCTTACAACAAATCACAGAGGACCACATTAACTTTAGATCTTCCCAGGCTAAAATCTACTCTCTCCAGTAAGCCAAAAAGGTGGGGAGACAGTGAAAGCCAGAGGCATTGCCATCCCTTGAGATATGTGGTATTAGCCAGGATCCCAGCTAGTGGCACTAAATGGGACTCCCAGGGAGCCTGAAAGCCTGGGGTAAATTGCTGCCATCTGGCTTCCATGTGGGCAGCCCCTGATTCCTGCTGAATCCCCCCCAGCTGAAGTTTCTGGGCCTAAAATAACATTCTTTATCTCCCTCATCATATTCAAAACTCGTTTTTCTGTAAACCACCCCCTCAGCCTGGCCCCAGTGATTGATGGAGTGTTCTGCCAAAATTTCCCCTCCATCCTGGCTTCTTTACACAGCCAGTTCTCCTGAAGGGCTGCAGAAATGGGGAGGGAGAGCCAGGCTGCAGTGGGCAATTCAGTCCTGTGCCATCAGCAAGAGGCACTGAAAACAACCTCACTGAGGAATGCAAAATCATCTGCGGTAATGTCTCCTGATACCAGGATAAAAACGTGGAGATAAAAATGTTCTTCATAAAAAAGGATAATATTAATAATTTTAAAGACTTCTATAGCCAGTTTAAACTTAAATGAGCCCTTTATTGCTCTCCTGCAAAGCACAATCAAGGAGCTCATGCTCTTTCAATAAACTCCAGGGTTCTTAAAGAGAGAGTTTAGTCATGGATTGTTCCTGCAGTGAAAATACGGAGGTAAACAAAATAGATTTTTTTTTAATTTACGTACTTTTATTCAGAACAATGCATTCAGATGAAAACTGTAGCTTTGAAAGTATCACCTCCTACTAAAAGGCATCATGCTCTCAATTGTAAAAATCCAGGGTCCAGAAGCCTGCTCTGTGTTATGGAATTAGTGTGAGCAGTAAAACACAACTGCTCCCTGATGAGCCTGGAGCATTTTATCAGCCTTCCCTGGGCCTGGCCAGGCTGGGGTGGCTATTTATGCTCCTTTCTCCCTCCAAGCATTTGCTTATGGAAGCAGCTCTGGTCTACATCAAAGGGCAGGAGCTTTGGAATGTGATGATAAATAAATCAATCAGTGCTAATGAACCCAGTGGTGGCTGCGTGGTGGCCCCAAACTGCTCCCAGACTGGTTTGTGCCCAGCCTCGGGGTCGGGCAGGAGGTGCTCAGGTGACAATAGGCAGGGGCAGAAAAGGTTGGTGCAGCCTCACTTTTCTCTTTCCTCTAAGTTTAGAAGCCCAATGTTTAATTTTCTTCTCCTCTCCCTGTTCTATTCCTAACTGGCCCATTTTTGTCATCAATGATGACATCAATGCTTTACTTTCATGGAGAAAAATTTTCCCTCTCTCTTGTAGAAATCATGACTGATGGTCATTAGCCTCATAACAAAGGGCCATTTTGTGGTGATTTTTTTGTGTGTTTTGTTTGTTTGTTTTTCTTATTTTGAAAAAGGGTTTTTCCCTTTCTTTAAACAGGCTATTTTTTCATTTTGGTCTGTGTTTTCTTGGGGTGATCTAAAGGTGTGTCCATCTAGGGGTTGGTGGGTTGAATGGATAATTCCTGAGGAAAGAATCTCTCAAGCTGCTAAATTATTTTGGAGATTTTCTTGGTAGACAACATGTACCCAACAATCAAAGGGGAAAAGGTGCTGTTGTGTCCAGGATGTCCTAGAAACTGGATTGGCTTGGGACTGTACCTCTATACTACGTAAAAAAANAAAAAAAAAAAAAAAAAAAAATCCTGACATCATGGATATCAGTTAAAAAACTTAAATTAAAATGGGCTCTAATTTTACTTTCTACTGTTTCCTCCTGGCTACACTGATCTTTTCCCCATCAAACTTGAAACAAAGAATCATCTTCTCAGACATAGCTCTATGGTAAATCTAGGTAAACATTTATTGTGTGGACTAATGGAATTTTTCACTAGCAGTAATAAAAAAATGCTGAGTTTTTCTAAAAGTATTCAGCTTTTCAGCTTTGAAAGCACTGAAGATCACTGCAAGCAGTAAGTTTAGCACTGTGACCTCTAGTTTAAAGGTAGGAAGACTGAAGAACAAATTTTGGTAAATAAGTTGCCAAAGAGGCATGGAAAATTGGTGGCAACTTTTCATGTCTGAGACATGAATGCAGTGTTTGTTCCATAGAATAAAGCCCCTGTAGCACTTCCTGGTCCAGAAAAAAACCATCAGCCTGGCCTCTAGATCTCCAACAGTACTCTGGGAGAAAAAGAAATAAAAGTGAGAATAAAAAATCACATTTTTTAAAAATAAATGCCTGTAGCTCCTTATTCCGTCAATATTCTAACAAAGAGACCAAGAGTTCCAACTTTGAAAAGGAATCACAATAAACAAAATCTCCCCTAATGTCAGCTCAGTGTTCCTTGCAGCAAGTCATGTGGGCAGGAAGATTGGTGGTTCTGATATCTGGATGTTTGTAAGGTCTTTAATCAAGACATTCTTCCAACTCATAATTCAACTCCGCAGAGTGAAATACAGAAGGTAATTGAAGCTGATTGATAAAACATGGATTTCCTCTCCTTGGAAGAAAGTTAAGAGTATTTAAGGGGGAGAAACCCCTGAGTATTCACAGTTCAAATGAAAAATATGCTGACATATTTCTTCCAGGAAAAAAATAAATAAAGATAAAAGCTACAGGAAAGCCTATGTGACAATAATTAGTTTGTTGTTTTAAATTAGGAGGTCTCCTGGGCCAGATGTTAGTTGTCAGGGAGTGATGCCTCCTCCTGAGACGTGTAATGAAACTGAGATAGCCAGGGGCCTCGGGGGAAAAAAAAATAGGCTCTCTGTTTGGAGATGTCATTTTATTACAATGTTCTTGCCTTTTGCCTGAAGCATGCTTTGACTGGGGATGGAAGGGAGAAGGGAGAGCAGGAGAGCAAGCAGGGATTGATGGAGGCATGCAGGCAGCATTCCAGCGGGCTCCGGCCAGCGGAGCAGGCAGGTGTCTTCAGCGTAAGGAGGAGGCAGGGAGCTGCCGGTGCCACCCGAGGAGGGCACGGCCACAGCCCGGGCTGGCCGGGGACACCGCTCCGGCCGAGCTCATTGCCATGCAGGGGACGCCGGCCGGACACGGAGCAGCAGAATTATCCTGATTGTCTCCGCCACTCAGAGGAGTCCAAGGCTCTCCACATCCCCGAGCACTGCCTGCAGCATCCCAGCCCCTGGGCACGGCACTCCATGTGCTGGAATGCTGGGCAGGGCCCTCGGGGCACCCCAGGGCGGGTCACCTTCCCAGGACCACCCGTGCCAGCGCACACCTCGGTGGCACCTCTGTGTCCCGCGGGAACGGAGCGGGCTCATCTCGGGAGCGGGATGCCCCCGCTCCGGAGCCCTGTGGGGACATTCCACATTGCACACGTTCTGGATCGTGTTCAGCCTTAATCTGGGTGATGGCAACAAACAGTGCCACAAAATCGGCTTCAGAGGTGCCGCGTGGGTGGGCGCTTTGCCGCTCAGAAAGCACGGGCACACGGGCACCGGGCGGCCCCGATGGAGCCGCTGCCATCGCAGCAGCTCGGAGCCCTCGCTTGTGTCACCAGCCACAGTCACACCATTTACGTGTCTCTTGCAATCCCGTTTCTGCGCCTTATTTCAGTGCTAGAATAACGGCAAATATTAACCTGATTTTGCATGAAGGATGGGATATTAACCTCATTTTGCATGAAAACGCTTTCCAGCATTTGCATGGACCCGCTAACTTATTAAAATACTTCTATGCTTCAGGAGCAATGCAAATGCTAAGAAAGATGTTGGATATAGAAAAATATTTAAGTTTTGCAAAAGTTCTGCCATTCAAAATTATTTTCCAAGACTTAAGTGTTTCAGTGCCAATTAACTTTGAAAACAGCATTTGCATTTACTTTATCTCAGTGGGGTGAAAGAATGAGTTGTTTTTGATTTATTCTTGTTTATGAAATGATTGAAAAATAGATCTTTTTAAAAGTGACTCATTTAAGGTGCCCAAATGATGCACATTTTAGTATCTGCTCTAAAAGGTGTGCCAGCGGCATTATGCATTTTAACAGCTTCTAACTAGTTTAATAAAGCACAGTTTGCATTTGTGACTTCCCAGCATGAACACTGTATTGTTTCAGATGATGCAGCTGCTGACTTTTAATCAAATTACAATTTAAGAGATGTAAAGACGTACCCCCGTTTCATTCCCTGGCTGGAATTTCAGCACACAGGAATTATTGAAGGAAGGTTCCAGCAGATTTTGGCTCTTGTAATCTCTCAACTGGCTTCTGGGGGTGCTATGAGATCTTTGTCATAAACCCACCTGCTGTCCAAAAGTTACAGGATTTTTCCATTAATTATATAAGATTACTTCAAGTTTACCTAATGGCTCTCTGGGGCTCTGTCCTGGCTGCACTGGGAGTAGAAGATGCCTGGGACTTTGCAGGTTTAATCCCTGGATCTGCAGATTTCAAAGAACCAGAAGTTAATCAATTATTGCTATTCCTGCTTAGCTGATGAAATATTTTAAATCCAGGAGTCAGAGTGAACCATCCACACGTATCCCATGGAGTCAACTCCCCCTGGCTGGTTGCTCGTTAGGTGTCACAGTTTTGAAGACAGACACACGACAGAACACACCGAGGTTCACGTGGCAATAGAAACTTTTCTGGAGTGCTGTTCTCCTTGCAGAGCTTGGGAAGTCCACGCTGTTGGTCCTCACTGGCTGAGTTAGTTGCCACCTGGCTAACTGGCCAATGGCTGCCTGTGTGCCCTACAGCCCAGACTGGTCGAGTTATATAATCAAGGTAGTTATATAATTTGTTATATTTCAGTTATAAAAATATAATTAGGATTATTTATAACTGTGAGGCCTCCAGGCCAGCTGTTAGCCAATAATAACTGCTTTAATCTCTCAAACATGTAGCTAATTGGATAAACTAGGGGTGAGCCTGTGGGCATTCTGGGTTTTATTCAAATTGCAGTTTACTTAGAGAATTCTTTTTCAGCTAGTGTTACAGTCAGAGTAACATTTTGGGAAGTGCTCTCATGATTGAGAAGTCTGTGTTTCATTCTAAAAATTGACTTTGACACTCCTAGGACCATTTGAAAATACGGACCATTTTGAAAGCATTTATATATATATATAGGAACTGTATGTGGAAAATAAATGCCATGGAATCCCTTTCAGCTGAAAGTTGTCAAGCAGAATGCAGTCCATTAGAAGAGATTGAAAAGCCCAGTGACAAGCACGACTGGGTATTTTATTATTTCTCTGCCTCAGCACATCTCTTTTGGCACAATGTGTCAAAAAGGTTTAGGCAGGAGATGCAGGCTCGGAGCTGACTCTGGTGTGTTATCCTCCTCACATGGCAGGAGAAGCCCCTGATCCACTGCCAGCAGTGCCGCAAAGCTTTGCTGACGGCACTGATGCTTTCACTCTTTTTTGACTGTTTAATTTACTTAAGGGAATGAGGAGTTTCTTCAGACATTCCCCACTTTTGGTGGCAGTGCTGGGAGTGTGAGGAGGCTTTGATCTGCTCAGACACTGTGATAAGATGGGTGCACTCCCTCAGATAAATGGACTGTCTTGCTTTCGCCTTTCTCAACAGGAAATGTGTTCATTGCCCTGAAGAATGTGGGAAAACGTGCAGCTAATAGGACCCCTGTGAATATTCCCTTGTGCAGCTCTGGGACTGGCCTGGCTGGGTTTTCTGCTGCTTACGTTATAAATACATGAAAGATGATTGTTGTTTTTACATTTCTGGTACAGGAATGTCTCAGTTCAGTCATTATCTAACTGTTCCCTATCCTTTTTTGTTAAATCTTTTCCTTTTTTTGTTTCCTTTTTCTTTCCCCTGTTTCTTTTCTCAGTGTTTAAATCCAGACTAGAATCCTCTCCCATTATTCTGCTGCAGTTTGACTTCATGCCCACCCTACATCCATCTCTTGCAGTGCTCAGGCTGCAGGCTGGGGGCGGCTTCTTTCTCATTTTGACTTTTGTTTTCTTCCTTTTGTTTGCTCATTCTCCCAATGTTTCAGAGCAGCAGACAGCTTGGAAGTTCTATTTTACAGTTAGAAACGAAAGCTCACCCTACAGTCCATGTGCATTATTTTTGTTTTACTCATCTGGATTTTGTGAACATGCTGAAAATTTTTGATGAAACAGAAACTTTTACAATCTTCTCAAGAGATTTTGGAATTTTAGCTGATCTTCTTCCATTGTTTGTTTCTGTTGACTGAATTGCGGTTGTTCTCAGCTTTTGTTGTTTTTTTTTCTCTTTTTGGTGTATTTCAAAACAGACTTGGACTGAAATATCCCACCCCACCCACACAGACAGCCGAGGTCTGCAAATTCTTGAATAGCTTTCACATGTGTCCTGCCTATTCAGGCCTGATCCTATATTTTTATACCCATTATATTAAAGGTAGGAACAATGTTTATGTTTGAAGGAGCAAGATTATCCTTTCCTAGAATCTGCAGTTATCAAAAGACGCTGAATTATGGCGATTTAGACACTGGTTTAGCTGCTGTATACAAGCTACTTCTACGAGATGTTTTCCTTTATGCAGCTGAAGATGATGGTTGGAGGTCTTTTCAAAGGAGCCTGGATTCCTTATTCTTATTTTCTTTTAGTGGGAGTGAGGTCCTTAGATCTCTTAAAGAGTTGTTGCTTTTCTTGCTGTTTCACACCCTCATTTTGAGCAGGAGTGTGCTGATAACCCATCTCAGCATCATTACGCCATTTCTCATGATGAATTCTCTGTGCTTCTGTTTGTACTGGAGATGATGGAAGATTTATGGGATAAAGAAGAAGGACTGTGGGTGCGAAAGCAGGAACAGAATCAGCCAACTCCGTGGGCCTTTTGGACCTCGTTAGAAGTGGACAGTGCCACCAGAGACCACCAGCAGGGAGATCTCATCCAGCCTCAACCTAAACCCTGCTGTTCGTGGGATGCCCTGTGTCTCCTAGTTCCCCCTGATTTCTCCCCATTCCTCACAAGTTCTTGGTGCAGGGCAGCCTTTGTCTGGATGAGCCTTTACTCCTCACTTTGGTGTCTGTGAGAAAGTCTGTGCTGAGTTCTGCCCATACCCAGGCCAGGCAGAAATAATGCTGGTGCCTCAGAAACTGGGAAAAATTCCAGTGCCCTGTAAAAATGAGCCTTCAGATGGTGGTACATTGATTCTTTTGTAGCTTTCTGGAAGTTTTGGTATTTTGTGAAAATGCTAGAAGTCATCATGTCCTTTATAGTTGTGGTCATACTAAGACCTGGAATGATGGAGCTGCAGCCTGTTCCAGGTAGAGGGAGGGGACCTCTGCATCCACTGTAAAGGTGCCTGAAGAAAAGATGGAGAGAGGGCATTTACAGGAGCCTGGAGTAGCAGGACAAGGGGGAATGGCTTCACATTGAGAGAACAGGTTTAGATTGGATATTAGGAGGAAATTGTTCCTTGGGAGGGTGGGCAGGCCCTGGCACAGGGTGCCCAGAGCAGCTGTGGCTGCCTCTGCATCCCTGGAAGCGTTCAATACATCACAGGTCTTAAGATTCCTTGGCCAGGAGTATAAAAATGTTAACTAATTTTATTTTATTTTTAACTTCCCAAAAGAACTTTTTGTTCTCTGGGCCTTGGCTGAGACCCATTTTTCCACAAGGATCTTATCTCATGCAGTCCCCAATTCAGGACATATACATCCCAGCACACAGTATATTTTTTAAAGAGAAGTACTTTATTAAGATGTTTCCTGAGGAGGGAGGCAGTTAGGAATGTTTATAATTGCTTTCCTGAACCAGTGCCATGGAGCTTGGCTGCTGTACCACATTCCATAGTAAACCCTCTGATTTCTCAGCATCTCTTACAGCTTCACCCCCATCCTGTCTCCTCAGCTTCTCCTGTCAGCTTTTTCTGACACAGCGCTTGGAGGGCTGCGAAGAAAGGAAGCTGATTTTTTTTCCATCTTCTCATTTTTGGGAGCTGAGGGTCCTCAGTTGACTCAAGAGCACTGCAGGTGGGAAATTGTAGCAAAGTATAAAAACATGAATCTGATCCTGAAAATGCTGCCCCAGCTCCTTTCTTCCCTGTGGGTTGCAGTGACCATCTTGTTGCTTTCTGGGTTTTACAAATCTGAAGCCTGATTTTTCCCTTGGGGTCAAGCCATATTCAGCAAGATGGAGCAGAGATGTGAGCACAGCCAGACCTGCAGAGAGGAGGAGCAGAGTTGAAAAGGCTCTCACATGTGCTTGGCCTTGGCAGAATGGGCACCAAGTTCAGGACTGGGGCCACCAGGACTGTTCTCTGCAACATTCAGTTGGCAGGAGGGTGATCTCTGCAGCAGGAGGAAAGGATTTCACGCAGTGAAATATCAGAAAAACAAAAAACCCAACAACCAAACCTTTTTACAAAGTAGCTTGCCAAGAATTCAGAGAGGATAAAAGTCACAGGTTGGACTGGAAATTCCTTTGTTCCATGAGCAGCCGCTTTGGACATTTCCCTGCAGATGGACTCCAATGCTGTGAAGCATTTTCCTGCTGTTGGAATATCATGTAACTGGGTGGAAAAAAATCAGCACAGACTCTAAATCAGACTGTGCATGACTTCTAGAGAAGAAGGAAGAAAGTTGAAATGAAGGGTTGCTTTTCTTCCCTGTCCTCTCTCTAACTCTGTGATTCAGACTGTCCTTCCCTCTTGTGATAGGATGGGAGACAAGTAAATGCTCCAGTAACCTGGAACATCACTAATTAGCATTAGTGAGAGGTCCCGGGAGAAGTGGAGTGTGGAGAGAGTGTGGAGAGGGAGAGTTTCCGCTCCAACTTAAAAGCTTGCTTTTCTTTTAAAGCAATATTTGCTTTCAGCTTGTGATGCCAGGTGTCTGTTTAGGACCAAAGTTGTATTTTTAGGAATGTCAACCCCTTATCTCTAAATGAAATGATGGCACAGTTGTTCATCCTGAAATTGCAATGCTATTTTCCTGTGGTGCTCAGGGACTAAAGGCCAAGTTGCAAGTACCAGGAGAGACGTGGAGAAGAGAGCATCTACAAGTGGGGTGTTCATGTTTGCAGCTCTTTAAATTCCAGGACACTGCATTGGTCCTATGTCACTGTATCCTGGGATGTGAAAAGATATTCCCACTTTTCCAGTGCTGCGAGTAGTACAGCAGAGGGACTAAAACACTTGGATCTCAGAGCTGAGCAAAGCCCAGAGCATAAGGGGCAGCTCCTCTGTTGCCCAGACCAGCAGCTTTCCACACACCCCAGCTCTGTGTCCTGTGACCCCATATGCCTTCCGTAGTCAGGAGAGCAGCTGCTGCCTGACAGTGCAGAGTCTGAAGTCTTCATTTGTTCAGAGAACCTTGCAGGAGGTTTTCCTTATGGAGTTAAGGATCATAGACTCACAGAATGGTTTGGAAAGGACTCTAAAATCACTCAGTGCCACTCCTGCCATGGGCAGGGACACCTTCCACTGTCCCAGGCTGCTCCAAGCCCCAGTGTCCAACCTGGCCTTGGACACTGCCAGGGGTCCAGGGGCAGCCATAGCTTCTCTGGGCACCCTGTGCCAGGGCCTGCCCACCCTCCCAGGGAACAATTCCTGCCCAATATCCCATCCAGCCCTGCCTTCTGGCAGGGGGAGCCATTCCCTGTGTCCTGTCACTGCAGTTCCTGAGGAATTGTCCCTCTCTGGTTTCCCTGCAGCCCCTCAGACCTAGAAGGAGCTCTGGGCTCTCGACACAACCTTTTCCTCTCCAGGCTGAGCAGCCCCAGCTCTCCCAGCCTGGCTCCACAGGGGAGGTGCTCCAGTCCCCTCAGCACCTCCGTGGCCTCCTCTGGACTCACTCCAACAGTTCCATGTCCTTTTTATGTTGTTTCTAGGGATCAGGTTTGTTTTACAGAACTCTTCAGGATTTTGTAATTCTTGTACCACATGCAGCAAAGGAACATGGAGCACATGGTTGCAGAGAAGCCACATGCATTTTGGACTGGGCTCTTCCTATGACTTGTGATGAACATCAATGGAAATTGTATTTAATTAGGATAAAGTGTATAGGGAAGGATCAAGTTTAGACAGAATCAGAAGCAAAATGTTCTGTATCAATTCATGGGTTCACTCATCATAAATCTTATAATCCCCAATCCTCACCAGACCCTCACGAGTACCACATTAGGGGCTGATTGCAACCATCTTCAGAAAAAGGGCAGAAATGAGTGTGCGACAAGAAGGAAGAGTTGATAAAGGGATATTGCGCACCAGAGTTGGGCTGGGCTGGAAATCCTCTGAAATATTTTTTTTTGAAGAACAAAGATTATCTCAGTGAAAATCATTTTCCACTTTGACAACTTCATTTTAGTGTTACTTGATCTGGTTTTTTAGACACTTGGGAAATCAGTGTAACATTTTACCTCCCTCCATGCCAAAATGGGAGCTTTTAGAAGACTAATTTGCCCTGCATGCTTTCCAGGATGGGCTACACTTAGGGCTTGTTGAGAGGAGAGTTTTTGCATCGCTCTGTGACCAAGCCCTCTTTAATGCAGATGCTGGTGTGATGAAAAGGAGTTCTAGGGGAGGTTCTCAGGGGTTGCCTGCCGTGTCTTTTTAAATATTTTTAAATCAGTGAGTCTGTGTTGTACCAAACGAATATCAAGGAATTGTTAGGGTTGGAAGGGGCCTCTGGAGACCATCTGGTCCAGGCCCCTGCCCAGGGAGGGTCACCCCCAAGCAGGTGACACAGGTGGATTTTGAGCATCTTGTGAGAAGGGACTCCACAATCTCTCTGGACATCCTGCTCCAGTCTCTGTCACCCTCCAAGAAGCTTTTCCTCATTATCATATGGAACATCCTGTGTTCCCCTTTGTGCCCCTTATCCTGTGGCTGTCCCCATCATCTTAAGGTATTTCTGTGCATTGATAAGGTCTCCTCTCAGCCTTCTCCAGTTTAATAGGCACAGTTCCCTCAGTGTCTCCTCATCAGAGACGCTCCAGCCACATCTCCATCTTTGCAGCCCTTAATAGCTCTGATTTCCCCTTGAAAGAAGTAGAACAGTGAACTTTTAAAACTTGTTTTCCAAAAATCAATATTCAGAAAGGCTGCAACGCTGCTTATGACATTTTCACCTAAGCAGAACCAAATGTGTTCTCCTGGGGCAAAGTGGTGTCAGCACAGCCCCGTGCTGAAAGCACAGAGAGCAGCTAAAACCCTGCACCTGGAAAACCCTTTTGTAATGTTCTCTGAGCTCATGACCTGATAAGTGATTAATTAATGTCTCTAGAGAACATGAAAGGAAATAAGGTTTTGCAGGTGTGCCCTGGAGGGCTGTATAAAAACACTGCCTGGGTGATATTGGGGTTTTCTTTGGGGGGGAAAGGGTTGTCCCTGGGGTCTCTATATTTTGCACAGCAGCCTAACTTGCAGCACACAAGGAAGCAGGAAAACACTGAAAGCTTAATTACAATCAAATTATGAAGGAGTTCACTTCTGGAGTTGGGATATTTAGGAGTATTCCAGTGCAAAAGGTTTATGCTGCTTAAGGTTCTTCTGCAGTGTTGTGAATGAAGGGTCAAACATGTTTGGTCTGAGGGTGATGCTTTCAAGCTTAATAAATATGTCGGTGGGAGACCTCCTGATTATTGTTAAGCCCCAAAGTGCAGCTTTTTAAAGGGTTTACATCTAAACTGACACGCATTGATCAAAGCTGATCGACCAATGCTGTGATGGACTTGGAGGAAAATGTGAATAAATAAAGGAAATACATTGCTGCTTCCCTCTCCAGTGGGAGTGCTGAGCTCCAGGAGCCTCATGAGGAACTCACTGGGCTGGGGTCACGAATCTGAGTGTCAGAGTTCCCTGGGACTGGCTGAGGGTCACATCTCTGCTGATATACAGAGGCAAATTGGAAGGCAATACAGCAGTAGTCTGGAGCCCAAAGGGTTTATTTTTGCCACTGAGAATGAGATTGCCAAAGCCTGCTCTGTGGGGAAATTAAAAAAAGAGGTTTTGTAAACAGAGAGCTGGGTTACAGAGACATAAATAGGAGTTGTGGGTTTGGTGCTTTGATCTTCAGCAGTAGCACAGCTATACCTGGTTAAGTGAATGGGGTAAACAGGAGATTTCACAGATATTTGCACTGATGGTCACTTGTGAAGGAAGGATGGGAAAACTGAGAGCTGCATCATGGTGCAGACAGAGGGCTAAAATCAGAGATTTTGTAGAAAATGCTTAGTATTTATCAAGATACTTTCTATTGACTGCTGGTTGTAATGACTTCATTTGAATTGTAACAGAACTCTTAAATCTCTCTAAAGATATACAAAGTTAAATGCTTTAAATTAAATGGTACCTGTGCTATTAATTTGGCCTCATTAAGTATTGAGAACTACAATCTCAAACATTGGACTTCTGATTTATTCATTAAAAAAAATAAGGATGAAAAAATACCTAAGCACTGGTTTGAATTTGTTCATCAGAAGCCAAGTAATGAATGCTTCTGCTAGACCATAGTAAGGAAATTAGAGGGTGCAGGTTATGGGATGAAAAGGCTTGCAACAGTATGTACAAACTGAAACCTGATTTTTAAAATATAGAAACATGGATCAATAACTGTCAATGTCACTCAATGAGATGAAGATCCAGCTCATGTCCTGCTGTTGATTTATTTCAGTGGAGGAGAAACCACATTACTGATCTTTGTTTGCAGAACTTCTTGTGGCTCTTGGACACTCTCTCAGAGTATCTTCCAGCTCTGTTTCTAGCCCTGCCCATGCCTGTGTTGTTCCAGCCCTGACCTTGCCTGGCTGCCTGCCCTTTTCTCCTGAACCCTTTCCTTCCCTGGAACCAATTTCTTTCAAATACCTTTTCCCAGTAACCTCTGAACTCCCCCTTTTGCCTCAATCTTGTTTATCTTTGCTCTGGCAGATAACACGTATTTCTCTGTGGTTCCTAAAAGAATTCATAAAATTACAGCAATGTAGCTCTGTTTAATAGCTGGTACCAGTTGCATTGTTATTGCCCCACTTGCCACAGAGGTTTTTCCTCTTTCTGGCTGTGGAAGCTGGGCTTGGGTTGAGTTTGTTTTAAAGTTGGGTTTGCTTTTTAATTAAAATCAGGCCTTATGTAAAAGCTCATTCATATGCATAAGTGTTTCACAATCAAATCATTAGTGTTGCTGCTTAACAAATAAGGGGGAGAAATTAGATTATAAGGTTTACTTTTAGGTGGTTCCATAAGGATTGAGCCTGACAATATAGTCATGGGAAATTCTGGGCTCATTTAGAGGCTTTGTACTTCTGCTTGGTTTCAAAGTTTAGAAGTTTAAGATGTTGGATGGTAAAGGAAGGTCAGTAATAAAATTGCAGAGGGAAGAATTTTAAAGAAACCCAAAATATGGAAACTTCATTCAAAGGTGTCTGTAAACTAGTCCAGCATCCCAGACTGGTTTTGTGCTGCTGTGCCCATAACCTCTGCTCAGGGCCGGTGCAGAGCTGTACAGAAAGGCAGCACCTTGAGGAAAACACCATGACAGGCAGTTAGGGACACAATCTGCTGTTCTCCTTGGGCTCAGGAGACAGCACAGCAGTGATGATGGGAACGGGGAAGGTTCATCCCACACACAAAAAGAGTTTTGCCATTCTCTGACCTGAGCTCTGAGCCCTCCCGTGAAGGCACTCGGCTCCTTTTCCATTGAATGGTTTTTCACTGCTGCTGTCAGGAAAACACTGAGTGATTTCGGGGAAAGTTCTGTGGTCTGTTTGGAATGCAAATCTTAGGGAGATGTGCAAGCTGTGGGAGCAGCCCTCCCTCCTCATGGCACTGCCAGATCTGTTCTGCTCCTGCCAGGACAGCTGGAACTCGATCCCAAACAGCGACAGATCATTGCTGCTCTGACGTGAACTCCCTGGGTGCTCTCACAGCCCCAGGGGCTGGGAGCCTCCTGGGTTTGTCCTGCTGCTCTGGGAGGCAGAAGTGGGCAGGGAGCAGATATGGAATGCAAAGGGAATGCAGGAGCTGGGTGCAGCTGGAATTGCATCAGCATTTGTCACATTGCTGAGTTCAGACACTTCACTCCTCGTATTGTGGTTTCTGACAAGGCAAGTGCCACGATCCTGGTTCACCCTGCAGCAGTCCACTTCTCCTAATCCCTCCACTAATTGTGCTTCACCAGAGCTTTTACTACTGCATTTCACCTTTTTTCTCCTCTGGAAGCAGTCTGCTACCTTTTCCTCCCAGATGTGGTGGGTGCTTTAAGGTGTTTTTTCCGTTCTGACAGATTTTGGCAGCTTGTGGGGAGCTCACTGTGGGTGTGAGGAAGATTCCACAGGTCCTGGCAGTGACTGGCACAGCAGAAGGCAGCTTGTGCCACTCCACTGAAAGGGAAGCCGGGTTTGTTTGTGGGATGAGAATTATGTTGTCCTCAGCTCTCAGAAACCAGAGAAATGTCACAGTCCTGTTTTCCTCACAGGTACATGTCCTGAGGGATGTGCCAGCCCTCAAAGCAGACAATGGGAGAACTTTTTAAGTGCTGGATGTGCAGCCTTCATCCCTGACAGCTGAGTCTTGTTCATTTTCCACATGCTTCTTCTTCCTAAGATACCCCTGAGACTGAAAAGGACTTTTACTTCCAGTTTTTCAGCACAGAGGTAGGAAATGCCAGAGCCAAATTCAGTGAGGATGCCTGTGGACAGAGGATAAAGTGGAGGTCTGGTCTCACAAGTTTTATTTGACTACCTGACAGCAGCCACATCACCAAGTAGGACTGACAGCAGGACACTGAGCCCAGTGCTTTTAAAAATGCATCAGGTTCATCTTGAAAGTTGTTGTCAGTAGTGAGTTGACTGTAATTACCCATGGAAACTCAGATTTTGTGTCCTATACATCCAGCAGAATGCATTTTTGTGATGAAAAATTGAAACAAAACAAATTTCTTGATATGTAAAAAGAAAAAGATTCCAATTGACTTGTGGTTAAGTTTGTCAGAGAAAGAGTTTACTCAATTCTGCTTGTTCAGGATACAAACACTTTATTAACTAGAGCTCACTTCCATTATTCGTAGTGAGACCACTGTGGAATAAAAAGTCTTTTCTTTGTGCCACATACATGAAATATTCAGTTAAATCTGGAAAATTTCACTGGCTTTCAATCATCTTCCTGACTTGTCAGAGCAGAAGGTGTGCCAAGGATAGAAGACTTGGTATTTTACCCTGTGCTCTTTCTGTCTCCTGATTTTTTTGGCTTGGAAAACAATGGGAAAAAGGCGAGGTTGAAGGACTGTTAAGCAATTAAGAACTTTATGTGTCATTTTAATGGAGTCAGTGGTCAGGTTTCACCCACAGACTGGTCCTTGGTGAAATCAGTGAAAGGCTTTTCTCATGTCTGACACTGAAATCCTACATGGGTCCTTTTAAATGTGTGGAATTCTGTATCTGTTGCATATGAAGACTGTATTGCACAGCAGATGCCTGGTTAAAGCAAAATTAGGGACAGAAAGTGAAAAAAAAAATTCATAATTATTTCCCATTGTTTCTCTCCTGTTCTTCCTGCCTTTCAAGCTGAGCATATCTGGGTGCTGCTTTCCTCAGCACTGGTGCAACAGAGCACATTTTGCATTTGAAGGTGCAGTTCTGGGGTGTGATGTTTCTGAATGCTTACCTGCACAATGTTTAATCCTTGGGGTCAGGATAACCCATCTATCCCTTTCATTCCAGGCAGAAATGCAGGGTGCTTCCTGGAGCCTCCAGCCCCATCCTGCTCTCTGCATCTCTCAGTGCCTCAGTGTGTTCCACTCCTGCTGCACCAGCCACCTCCCAGCTCTTTGTTCCACTCCTTCCAGAAATTACTCTGTTATTTTCTGCTCAGTCTATGAGCAGAAATCTCAGACAAAGTCTCCTGTATGAATTACAGGTCGTTGAAGCAGATTTGAGATGATGAGACACCTTTGGATAATTTAATTTTTAGGGGCCAAACTTGCAAAAATCAGACCTGCCATCTGCAACTGAGGCTTTGACTTTTTGAATCAACTGTGTTTAGTGGAACAGCAGATGACAAATTTAGAGCATTTTAAGGAAGTGTTGAGATGTGAGCATGATGGATTGAGCCACAGCAAATGGAAGGTAGACACTGTTTCTGTGATGACATTTCTAAAGAGGCAATTCCACACCACAAATTGAAACGGTGCCTGATTTTAGTGATGAGCTATGTCAGGGTATACAACCAAACAGTTCTCTTCTCTATTCAGGTCCCACACTTGGAAGAGTTGTGAACATTTGAAGAGACACATTGATTTGATCCCCATATTTTCTCCTTTTCACCTGCAGCTGCTACAGCTGTTTTTTGGGGGTTTTTTGTTGTTTTTTTTTTTGTTATGCACTTGANTGTCATATTTTTTCCCCTTTTTTTTTTTTGGTGTTTTATGCAAAGCCTTTTTGATTTAGCAGTACTTGCCTGTGCTCTTTCATGTTGTTTCTCTGGAATCACTCCCTGTAGTGTGAATAAATGTTATTTGTGTCAGCAGCTAATCTCACTCCAAAGCCCGTATTGTTATTAATATGTTTATTCAATACTGTTTATTCCAGCCCCAACTTACGCATTTCCATGTTCTTTATTCCTGAGTGCCCGGTGCCCATCAATCCTCACCCTCTGCTGGGATTAGAGGGATGAGGGATTACCCATGCAGAACATCTGTCACTGCCGCTGTGGAGGAGCTGCAGGGCTGGGGAGGGCCGGGGCAGAGCCTGGGTTAGAGCTCAGCCAGAGCCCAGCTGCTTCTCCTGGGCCTGCTCACACAGCCGGGGCTGCTGGCCACGGGCTCAGCCCTTCTCTTCCGTGTGGGAACTCATCACCAGTGTCTGTGTCCAACACTGCTGCACTCAGGGACAACCCTCCACTGGTTACACAGGTAAAGAGGCACAAAAAGGGATGTTCGTTTCAGTGTAAATGCTGGCGGTTTAATGAAAAAGTAGCGTTGAATGATTACGTTCATTTATTTCTAGGTTTACGAAAGCATTTAATTCCTGGAGAAGGTTTGCTTCATGTCCCAGGGTGGGATTTTGTAACATTTGGATGCAGCTGCAAAGAGCACAAGTGGCATTGCTGAGAGATCAGCATGGACTGCTGCAGTGCCCCATTCCAGAGCCTGCACGGATCTGACTGCAGCCAGGACATTGGTGTCATGGTGCAGCCTCGCAGTTTGTGGGAGAAAAAATGATAACTCTCCTAATTACAAACCTTCATCTAAACTTCCACTCAAGAAGCCTAAGCCTAAACTCTCACTAGTACTTCCACACAGAGGGAAAACTGGATGAGGTGGTTTTTTCCTGATCTTTCTCAGGTCTTGGAGCATTGACCTAGAGGATCAACTCATGATGTCAGAACTATCACCACATTACAGCATTTACTGCTTGTGTTGTAGAAATAACTTTTCTTCCAGAGATTTCTGCAATTTGTCTAAAAGCTTCTTCAAGAACATTTGTATGAAGCTGTAATGCTACTTCCAAATCTCATGTATGAATAAACACAACCTAATTTGGAATTAGAACAGAAATTTCACATCATATCATTGGTATTATTTTATAAATCTATTCTCTTGGTTTTGGCCTTGCTGTCACTGAGGCCAAAACAATGTACACAGGTCGCATGTGCCATAATTTAGCTTATTAAGTATTCCATGTCTGAACCTGGCTAGTTAGGTATTACTAAAGTAATAAGCTGCTTTGTTTCTACAGTCACTCACTCCTAATGCTTGAGCTCCACATGTCTCAGTGTGGACACTCAGTTGAAGAGTTTTCCAAATGTCTGTTTTGAATATTTGTTTGGTTTATGAGCACCATGAAGCCTACTTGAGCAGTAAATAATCACATATACGTCCTCTAAATGAGAATATAAATCTGACAAAAATAGAATCTTAGACAGAATGTTTTTCCCTTGGGAGCCTATAGTCCCTTTCCTGTGCCAAACCATCCTTGTGCCTACACAGGTTCATGTTTTACAAGAAAACAGCTGAAGCAGTCATTCCTTAGGTTTCTTCTCTTTCTGTTGCTCCTGCTTGTCAGGGGCAGAACGGTTATTTCAAACTTTTTGACTGGTGCATAATTAAGGAGGTATATGGGACAATAGCTTCTTATTTTAAAAAGCCATAAAGATTTAATGAGAACATGGCTTCAGGGCCTACCTTGGAGAGAAAGGGGGAAAAAAAGAAGAAAAAAGAGGAAGGCACACATATTGCTAGTTCCTAGAGAACCCTGCTGCAGCACAATGGAATGCCTCCAGACAGACATGGCAATGAAATGCTGAGGGCTTTTGAAGAAGCAGTTAACAACGGGAGGAGAAAAGGACTTAAACCTTCAGATGAAATGAGTGCTCTGCAAGGAAAATGATCCAGGCAAAGGGAGGCTGGCAGTGGCTGGTGGTGGACCCTCTCATACTCCATCCGCCTTTGCTGTGGTTTGTATCATCACTTCATGCTAGAAACACACATCTGCTTTCTTGGACCTTTTGTTTTCTGCCTAATTATTTCCAATTTGTCCCTTCCAATGTCGTTTCTCTTGTAATTTTCACTCTGGAGGTGTCTTCTTTCTTTGCTGCTTTGTTCCAGAAGCACTGTTCTCACATCCCTGCTCTGCAGCCCTTTTAATCTCTCTGAGAGAAAACTGATGCATCATCTAAGACTTCTGTCTGTGATCCTCATCAGACAGACTGCAAGATGAATTCAGGGGAACAGAGGGATGTGCACCTTGCAAAACAAAAAGCTTTCGCAAAATTTCACTAAAGACAAAGGGTTCCAAGTTTGAGCAATGCTGTCTTTTGAGATTCACTGGTCAAGGGAATGCAAATCTGGGGGTCTATTCTTTAGCTGGCCCTTGGCAGCATAAAGTGCCCTTTCTTTAATGCTGTGCTCTAATGTAGAAAATCCCTTTCTTACAGTATTGCCTGCAGTAGGATTCATCATCACATGGAAACAGTGGTGTGTGCTGGGAAGAAATGGAAAGAGGAAGTGATATTTATAGAGCTGATGCTAAATGAACTGTACGCATTAAGCAGAAGACAGCATATACTTCAAACAACATCACATGTTGCTGTTATATTCATTTATGTTTAACCACTGTAAAGTACATCCTGAAAGGTGCTGTGAATGGCCAATCCAGAGTGGTGGTGAACTGCCTGACTTTAGGGAAATCAAATGGGAAATCAAATGGGAAATCAAGGCTTTACCCACTCCTGAACAGAGCAAAGGTATCACACAACTACAGTATGAATCACAGAATGGCCTGGGCTGGAGGGACCTTAAAGTCCACCCAGTGTCACCCCTGCCATGGGCAGGGACACCTTCCACTGTCCCAGGCTGCTCCAAGCCCAAAAGTCCAACCTGGCCTTGGACACTGCCAGGGATCCAGGGGCAGCCACAGCTGCTCTGGGCACCCTGTGCCAGGGCCTGCCCACCCTCCCGGGGAGCAATTCCTGCCCAGTATCCCGTCCAGCCCTGCCCTCTGGCACTGGGAGCCATTCCCTGTGTCCTGTCCCTCCAGCCCTTGGCAATTGTCTCTCTCCATCTTTCCTGCAGCTCCCTCAGGCCCTGCAAGGCCACACTGAGCTCACCCCAAAGCTTCTCCTGTCCAGGTGAACAATCCCAGCTCTGCCAGCCTTTCCTCCCAGCAGAGCTGCTCCATCCCTCTGCTCATGCTGGTGCCTTCTCTGGCCTCTCTCTAGCAGTTCCACATCCAGAATAATGAACAGAAGGGAGCCAAAAGCTCAGAATAAATGTGGAGCCTAAACAGAAACAGGTGGTGTCAGCTTTAGCTTCAAGGCAGACAGCAAGGAAAAAAATCCACAACAGCTCTGCCCCTTCCCAGCAGGTCAGGGACACAAACTGCAGAGCAGGGCTGCACCTTAGGCTCTCTGTCCTGCTGTTCTCTGTGTTTGCACAGACTGGGCAAAGCTGTCTAAACAGAGATGCCTCAGTCTAGGTTTGTCTGATGAAACCCATTTCTGTCCCTTTGAAAGTTGTGAATTTTGCGAAGTTGATCCAGAGCTGCTGTTATCAGTGCAATCTTTCTGTCCATTATCCTTGCCGCTTATGGAGCTCAGTTTTAAGGTCCCCACTTTGCAGCATAGGAAACAACTCTCTGTTCCCAATATTTATTGTAAAAACATCCTCTCTGTATGATCTACCAGCTATCATGTGAAGTAGCTGACTGGGTGCATTTCCACACCCTCTTCTTTAAAGATTGTTCCCAAAATGGATTAATAAATATTCTTTCCAAAAAGCAGATCAAATTAGTCCTATTGGAATATGTGTAGCCATCGGAGGTTTCAAAGCTTTTTACAGACTTCTTTTAGAGCTTTTAACATTTTATGCTAAAGTATAGAGAAGTCTTTTCTGTTTGATGCATATACAAATGATCTGTATTTTCAGAAGCCTTTCTTGTGCTTCAAAAACTGTCATTTCTATTGTGTGCCTCTATTCAGCAAGTTTTCTGTTGGTGGCCAGAGCAGTTAAAACAGGGGCTTAACATTTTTGAATATGTTTTTTCTGTTGTTCTTTAAAGATTCTGACTATTGTGCTAATGATAGGTTAGCATCTTGGTTTTATTTGGTACCTAGGCCGTATAGATGAACAGATGGATTCACTCACATCCATGCTCGTATAGAATAGACATCCCATTATTTATCCTTGGTTTCCTGCAGTAGATTGTGCAATGTAAAGTCATTGTAAAAATCATCTTGTAGTGCCTGGCCTCAGTTTTAGGGTCATCCTCGGCCTCTAGAAACCCAAACACAACAAATGTTATGACATGCCAAGCTCTCAAGCTCTCAAGCTCTCTGGGAGTCTGGAAACAGACTGTGACTGAATATGTGGAAGGTTGGAATGTAACTTAGGATAAAGCAGAAGGGATTTAACCTGCATAGTATACAGAAAAACAATTGCAGTTTTCCAGCCAAGGAAACTTCGTGCTGAGGGAGAGCTGAATTTGGCCATTTTATTTTATTCTCCTTTTTTTAGCAGGGCTGCAGTTGGGACACTCCGTGGGATGGTGCTGCCAGGGTTTGTCAGCAGGCAGGGAGAGATGGGCTGGCTGTGGTTGCTGTCAAGGTGTTTGGGAACACCCTGGGCGTGCTCTGGGAGCTGCTTTGCTCTCTGCTGCCCTGTTCACTTTGCAGAGGACATTTTAGCAGCCTGCCTTAAAGACGGGGAAGAGCAGAGGAAGTTCCTGGGCTGCTGGGCCCTTCCTAGCCAGGCATGCAGGGCTGCTCTGCAGGAAGAGCCTGTGGTTTACAGGATGTGCAAACCCTGTGTCCCCCTGCTCTCCTCCTCCTCTGGTCCTTTGCTTTTGCTCTCTTGCAATCTCCATGTGCACAGACACTTGTGTGGCAGTTTCTGTTTTTTTGTGAAGCCTAGGAGAGATGAGGGTTTCATTTCTCTAACCTGTGTGGTGTTGAATCAGTGCAGAACTACAGTAGGAATTGGTTGTCTTTAAAATGTAGATATCCCTTGAGATATTGAGATCCCTGAGTATGAACAAGTACAAACTTGTGATTCAAGAGTTCACTGCCGGCTGTTAAAGTCAAGGGATGCTTTCCATTAATAACAGGGGTTTGTGGCTGTCAGATTTCCCCCAAAATTTTAGCAGCACAGACTCAAAGCTTCGATGGTGGGTGCTAAATACTGTCCTGACAGGCACAGTGGAAGGCTCCAGAATAATTGTCTCCAGAGTAAGGTTTAAACAGGGGGTAATAAATAAGATTTACTTGAGCAGTGATGAGAAAACAAAATATCAAGTGGCTGCTCACTAAACAAGCACTGCCTTCTGCACTGGGGCAGGGAAAATATGGTGAAGTAGCACAATTGTAAAGTTTATCTTTATGATTTATGTGTCTACAGATGCAACGGACAGGTATTCAAGTTAAGGATGATGTTGATGGCACTTCTTAACTTCTCAGTTTTGCTGTTCCAGCCTCGCTGGTGAGTTCTGTGTGTCTTATATTGATGGCTGTGCTACTTCGTCCTCTGGTCAATTGTAATGAAATTAACTGTGTCATCAAGTCTTGCAAATGCTTTTCAGTTAATACTAGTGTTTCTGAATACCTTTGAAATTAGAGAGAAATAGCCAACTTGCTAGGTTCCCAGTGTAAGCCTTTTATGTGACAGTTCTAGCAAATGTACGCAAAACCATTAGAATGAATGGCATGATTGCAAACTGATTATTGCATGAGAGAGGACAGAATTGGTATTTAGCATAATATTGCTTCCCTTTATGTTTTGAAAACCTTAGTTCTAGGGAATACAGTAGAACTTTAATTTAAGCCTAATTGTTGGAATTTAGTGTTGTGCTGAAATGTCAATTTTCATTTCACAGCAGAACTGAAGCTTTACAAACACCATGGCAGTTCTTGCCAACTTCAGTGGAGAAACTGCTGAAACCTGCACAAACCAGCTAAGATGTGAAAACCTCCGTTTAGCCTAACATATAGATCATGCTCAGGGGCAAAGTGGGTGTTACTGCTCAGGGTGACCCAGCAAAGATCAGTGTTTGGGATGCCTGTTGCTAGGACTGCTCACTGCAGGCAGCTGAAGGGACCCAAGCTCTGCTGAAGGAATCATTCCTCAGGTGGATCTGGGACACTCAGGGAAAGTTTTAGTGTTTTCACATGTGTTTAAAGCAACATGAATTGTCAAGATAAATTGTCATAATCACTGTTGTCGAGAGCTGCTGCATCAACCATCAAAAAAAGTAATAATAACAAAACTTTCCATGGGAAAGACGGAGTTCATGTCAAGAGCTTGTACTGACAGAGTTATATCGCTCCTGTGTCATAAATTTAACACTGTTAACAAAGGTGGCCTCAGACTCCAGAGGCAGCTGAGTCGTGGCCCTTGGAGCAAAGCATGTGGTACAAACTGCAGCTCAGTCTCTGCTCTGCCACTGAACTGTTGCCAGCACAAGGCTCTGGCCCACAGCCAGCTCTGGTGCTTTCCTTATTCTCTTAGGGACTTTGGTTCCTTGCAATGTACGGTGTGTTCTGTAAAACCCCATCCACGAGATGAGGTGTGATCTTGAACCCCTGGGTCCTGCTGCTACAGACTAGGAGCAAAGTGGGAAAAAGCAGATGCAGCCTTAAAGCTGAAACCCCCGAGCCTGTGTAGCAGAATTGGGAATGAATCCACAGTAAAAGCGAGGGATGAGGTTTTTCTCTCCAAAAATGGATCCTCTACCTGATGCCCAAGTCCAGCCCTGCATTAACTCTCCTTAGCACCCACAGCAGCTCATTTTGGTCTGCTCTGCCTCCCTGCTCCCCTCTGACTCCAGGGGCTGATTGAGCCAGCTGGATTTTCTCCATTCCCCCCTCCTACACAATTCCAGACTCTTCCTTTGGGAACCACCTCCTGGTAGCAGGTGCTTGCACTTGTGCCTCTCTCTCTCTTTTATTGTACATCCTTTCTTCTCTCCTCTTTTAACTTCTGCATCTCCAGGTGCTTCATCCTGCATATGTGCAGCCTCCTTGGGGCTGTAAATCCCTTCCATCCACAAAATTCACGGCTGGCACAGGCAGACTGTCGTGTCCCAGCACAGTGCTGTCCTCACTGCTGCCTCTGGCCTGAGGCCTGGTTTGGGAGAGGAGTAGCCCCTGGCTAGAATGGGTCCTGCATTTCATGCAGCACTAGACTTTTGGTGCTCCTGCTGTGCTGTTTGACATGGAGGCTGACTCTGACATCAGAGAGATGCAAAAGCCAGGCAGAAGGTGGTGAAAACACGGTGGAAGATCTGTGTGAAATGTGGGAGAGGCACAAGGGCAGGATGGCACTGGGCAAGGCAGAAGAGCACTGAGGACAGGAGCAGTGAGGCTGTGGAATATCTGTGTGTGCACGAGGTGCTGTGAACTGGAGAGGCTCTTTGTCATCCCAAAAACAAACAAACAAAGAGGGCTGGGGAAAAAAATAACTGTACATGACCTGTTAAGCAGAAGAGTGTGTGAATGTCATGCCTTTGGCAGGCAGGAGGAAAGACAGCAAGATTTGAAGGTGGGAATGAAAATGGCAAAAAATATGGGCAGTCAGGATAGTGTGTATTGGAGAACACTGGGTTAAAGAATTATAAAGAAAGTGGGAAGCAGTCCAGAAATTCATAGTTGACATTGCCCCATTTTTTCAATGTATAATTGGAACCTTTTTCAGAGGGAAGGAGGAGAAATGGAGTGGGGAAATGCTGTGTATCATGATATCTCCTATTCTGATTTTAATTATCCTATAGAGGCGCAAGTCATCTCTGCACAGATGGGCCACTTTCCTCACTCCCTAAAGTGGCTTAACCCTAACCTGTCTGAGGAGCCTGGTAATTATAAGTTTTACAGGTTGAAATGTAACTGGAAATTAGCAGCACGTTTAGATGTGGAAGGATGTAGATATTTTAATAACCAAATTTTTGTATTCCATTTTCTTTGTTCTGAGCCTGAAGTGTGTGGCTTAGAGTGGGAATGAAAATCATGGTGAAGATCTTGCTGTAGCTCTGTATAACCAATTTAAAACAAGAACAGTGTGAAAATGGGGCCATCATCTTCCAGACTGCAACAAGTGGGGTTCAACCTTATAATGTAAGACTATTCCATCTTACATTTATAGCAATGGGAGTTAGAAATACAGCCTGGTCTAAGGCAGAAAAATAAAACTAACAGGAGTGTTAGTATGAACACGATTTAAAAAATCATAGAACGCTTGAAAAATCTGCTATTCAAGTGCCTGCCTTTGTTTCTCAGAGAAATTGTTCACCTGGCCCTGCAGGGTTTCAGCAATGCTCAAAGATTAGGCAAATGTATTAAAATATTGATTGGAGTTGAATATTATGATGTTAGAGTGACTATCTTGCACTGGCTGTCTTTGGGAAGAGATCTGTTTCTGCGATAGGGAGTGACTGTGCCAGGAGTTATCGTGCTGGTGTTCAGCTAAATACCAGAGTAGGACAAAACTGACTTTGAAGGCCTTTTATTTCAGTCCTGATGAAAATTCTTTTTTTTATTTCTTTTCCAAGTACTCTTAAGGTTTTTCTTTTAAGGAATTATACCCTCTGCTCCTCTGAGTGTTCCCACACAAAGGTCTCCCCTCATGTTTTCTTTTAGCTGGGTTTCAGCTGAACAAAGCAGTCAGTGCTTGCTAATTTTAAACCCAAGTGGCTCCTCTTTCTGTATATTTCTTAATTACATGGGTCATTAAATAGGGGACAGAAATGCAGCAAATGGTAAGAGAGGACTGTACACAGTGAAATAAACCCCTGCTCCAGCCTGACCCACACCCACATCATGCACCCAGGCTGCTGAAGGTGAGGAGGAACAAACACACACTACCCAAGGGTTTGGTACTTTCTTGTTAAAATCGCTGCCAGATTTCTTACCACACTCGCTGGAAGAGGAATTCCAAGACAGCTGCATGTCTGGAGACTGCAGGATTGATGTATAGAGGCCTCTAATTCACACAGGCTCTACAGATCCTGGAGAATGAGTCCCTAACAAACACACACAAATCCCACCTTCTTCCCAAAGCACAGTCCTGCCCTTTACTCAGTATTTCAAAACTCCTTTCCTATTTTCTCAGCACAGGAAAAACCCAGAAAAGGAACCACCAGTGCCCCAATTGATATATTTTGTTTTAATGATTAGTTCAGTTTTTTCCGCTAGGTTTTATTCTGAGTGCTTTGCAAGGTCTGATGAGTACTTGGTGAGTTCTGCTGTGGAATTTTTTGCCATTTCCCCATGCTTGGATAAATACAAAATTCAACAGCAGCAGAGTTTTTGCTGAAATAGGTTTCTTACTGCCTGTCCCCAAACACACGTTCCCGCAGCACACAAGAAGGTGGCATTGATATTTCCTGCCAGTGTCCCCCTTGGACTGTGTTGTTGTGGATATTCACAGTGCTCACATTTATTAAAGGTGCAGCAACAAGTAAAGGAGGGACCTGCTCTGTTCTTGATTAATAAAAGAAGCAATAGACATTTATGAACTGCAGCCCAGAACCAGATTTGATGTTAGCAAAAACACCCAAATGGCAAAGAGGGGAAGGACTGGAAGAGATTGCCTTAGGCTTAGAGAACATCCAGCACCAGGGATTTTCAGGGGGAATGAGGTAAATCTTTGCCATGGACCATGTGGGTATTGTTGGTCCTGCTCTGGGCAGGAGAATGGTGTAGCTGACTGACTGAGCCCCTTCCAGCTCTATTTGTTAGGATTTTATGCTGCAGAAAAGAAGTTGTGTCCAGAGTTTCCTCAAATACAGAGTCTCTGCCATTTGGGCTTGCAGGACTGAAAGGTCAGCAAAGCTTTATTCTTAAAAATTCTCATGAGAGTGCTCAGAAAATTTGCTACTGTGCTTTATTAGCATATTTAGTTGGAGATGTGTGTGTAAATCTAGTACAGGTGAGCAAGTAAGTCTATAAAACTTAATTTTCCAGTTGGTCTGGTGTTTGGCTGCTATGTTTGCATCAAAAAGAATGTCTTATTCATAAACTCTAGTCGTGGCTCTTGACCTAATCACTGGTTCTCTCTGCTCTTTCCTCACACCCAGGAAATGAATGACTCTGTCTTACAGGGCTCTTTTCAGTGTGCAGTTCAGTTATCTAAACTATTTCCCTGTCCTTCTTTCCCTTTAACTTTTTGACTCCCCTGTCTCTGTGTACGTTTTGTGTAGTTCCAGAGGCCACAGGCAGCCCTGCAAGGTCAGCTCAGTGTTTTTCTTGCCTGCAGTTCTGTGTTTGTAGCTTAATGGATGTGATAACAATCTGCAAAAATCTCAAGGCTGTAAACACTGAAGAGGAGCAGGAATGGTTCCAAGGATGTAGGGGAAGCAGTTGACCAAAGGAACATGTATAGTGTGTACTGTGATAAGTATCTTCACAGCTGGAGCTCTGAGAATGGAATATGCTTTCAAAAGATTTTTCAGACCACTTTAAATAAATGATGGGAAGTGTTCTGCAGCGTCAGCTCTTGATGGTGCCGCGGCTCTCTCAGCACCATCAGAGCTCTATCAGAGCACATATGCTCATTCTTTCCCCCAGAAAATCAGTTAAAGGACATGAGAAACCTGCACTGCAGCTGCTACAAATCACAGGGAAAAAAAATCCTTGGAATTTTGTTGCTGATTTGAAAATTCAAAGCTGACTCATGATCTTCATGATAGTTGAATGTCTCTAAAAATTTCAGCTGTCCTGCTCACCCTATTTGAGGTGTCTGTGGGTCTCAGGCAGCAAAATTTGCTGCCTTACTTGCAGGATCCATTATTATTTCCACTTCCCAGTATTCCAAACCCGGAAGGTTGTAATGAATTCCATATAGTTTTCTGCTCCTTGCCAGCACTGTTTGCTAATGCAATGTGAAAATGGTAATGGCAGTAATAAATTTGGTACATTTCCTATCTACTGACACAAAACCTCACTGGGTTAGGTGATAAGGATGTCTTTCTTCTGTGCACCTTTATTGGATTGTGCTGCCTGCGGAGCTCTGAGAAGTTGGGCAGATATGGAGCACACCAACGTATGCAAGAAACAGCCCCTTCTGGAATTCAAGGATTAAAGTCTTCGAGCCCACACGGATCTGTGAACCAGCAGATCGCTTTGCCCTGTCTTTCTTCCATCTGAAACTTCCACAGCTACAATTCCCTTACTGTAGTCTCCCTCCTCCAAGCTCTGAGCAGGGCAGGACATCCTCTTAGGCTATTTCGTATTAGGCTGCCATCAGAAATACTGTTTTTCCTTGTCTTCCTGCAAGGATTTACTCCAGGTGGACCCATGGGAAATTATATTTGTGCATTCCCAGTGGCTTTTTTACTCCACTCCTGTCCAGAACCTGGGTGCAAATGTATTACTGATGCTCCAGAAGAGAATATGAGGCTTTTGACTTTTCCCTCCTCACTTTAAAACTTCACTATTGACTTCCTGTCACTTGCCTTCAGACCTGATTAATACTATGTAAAACTGAAGACTTCACAGCTATTCTTCAAAAGGATTTAAAGTCCCCTGATTTCCCATAGTGAAGTAAGCAATTGCGTTATTTCAATGTGAAGGAGAGAAAATTGAGATCAATATCCCCTCGTAAATAGAATGCTGCAATTCGTAACAACAACCATGATTTAATTTTTTTGAAGGCCAGGGGACCAAATATGTGGCAATTCCTGTGTTCTTCCACAGCCAAATATTTATGTGTTAAACTTCTCCTGGTGGTTGACTTACAGGGCTCAAAGAACGTGTCTTCAGGCTATGTCCTGAAGAAAATAAATAACTTTGTCTTACAATATTTGGGGAAAACACTGTCAGTTCCCAGCAGTTTTGCCTTTTCCACACTCAGTGGCAGTTGAGGATTCAATTCACCCTCAAACCACAAAGAGTGAAGAGGATTAGGCACTCAATCAGGCTGGAAATTCCTAATCCATGTTTTGACTGGCCTACAGGTGAGGATTTAAATGGCTGAGAGGTAAAGGTGAGTGAGGAGTGCTTTGAGGGAAGATTTTTTTCTTGCAGGGAGTTTCTCGTGGTGTGATGTTCTGCCATGATGCTTCATTTCAGAGGCAGGAGCAGCCTGCAGGCAGCGAGGCAGAAGAATGGTGAAAAAATGGGTTTTTTTAGAAGTGAAAAAGTTGAGGTGCTTTTGGTTAAAACATGTGAGAGGAACTGAAACACAGCAGAATGCTCCTGCAGCTGAAGAACAAGACTTTTATGTGTGAGGATGTTACTCCAAAGAGAATCTTCAAGTCTGAACTCTGAGTCCTAGGAGGGAGGCTGAGTGTTAATATTGATAGAGTGTGACAAGTGGAGAGTGTGAGATGCAGAGTAAATGCACCCAGAGCGAGAAAAGAAGCAGAGAAGGTTCACTGTGTCCTCAGATGCAATGTATGGATTGCCATGTATTAAACCACGCTCACACTCTGGTTTGCCATTATTACTGGTGACCACAGAAGGAATTGCATTAATGCATGGATGCAGCTTCTCAAGAGGAATGGATACCCAGATCCCTCTCTGGGTGACAAACACTTATTCCTGTCATCCAGAAGGACTCTGGTTTCCAGGGTTCCTTATGATGCTGAGAAATCACTGAAAACTTTTTTCATTTCATATGAATCAGTTTGATTTGTGCTTCCAGAGCCAGATGGGGAGGGCAATAAACTCTTTTGGGGGTGGAGGGATTGAAGTGTTGGGTAGGAGTTGGAATTAATTTCAGATGAAGAGATGTTTGCATGCTAAAGTCTGTGCTGACTCTAACCATTGGACTAGATTTATTTGGAGAAAAGCTGTGCTAAGGGAGTGGAAAAAAGGTTACACACCTCTCCCAGGGAGTCTGGGGAACAGGAACGGTGGGATTTATATATCTGCCCTGTGGCTGAGATTAGATAGCCAGCAGCTGTAGCCTGGGGAAAAATGTGCCATCATTTGCATGCAGCAAGGTAATTACACGTTCCTCCATTAAATCTCCCCCTCTGCATGTGGATCTATAGCTTCCTTACGACAAGTCCAATTACCTTGCTGCTCTCAACATGGAAATATACTTGGAGTTCACTCAGTGCAAAATCAGGTTGCTAGTGTGCTTGGTGGGGCTGGTTTGATGTGGATACACTGCACCAGCTGCAGGTCTGGGATGTGTTTCCATTTGCTTCCATGTATAATTCAGGATGTTCATCAAGAGCTAAGCATCCCGGGTATCTGCAGGATACTTTGGGGCTGGGATCCTGGGAGTTCCATTCATTGGTTAGCAGTGCACAAAGCTTCACTCCAGTGAGTGAAATAATTTCACACTTCCAGCCAGTAGAATATTCAGGCTGTTTCTGTAGCAGAGTGGGAGCAATTGGTGCAGGTAATGGGACCCTGGATTTTTCATTGGAATCTTAGACCTTTAATACAACTTTGAATGTTACTAGTGAGGTGTCATTGGCTCTGCACAGGGGTTGTTCTCTCTTCAGTCTGGAGGCTGCACTTCTTTCTCCGTTGCTTCTTGTCTGACCTGCTTCTCCTTCCAGGCGAGGAAGTTTCAAACTAAACCAATTTTGTTTATTCTTTCACAAGGTCTTTGTTAAGATAAGATAAAAACAAGATTGATTTTCTGCCTAACAAGTCTTTCAAAGTTCAGTTTTGCCCACACTGCCCCTTCAGTGGGCCTGGGCTGTGCCCTGTAACCCATGCTCCCCTCAGAAGGCACTAATTCATTTTGCATGTGCCTCCAGTTATGCAGTCCTCAGAGGGAAAAGGAGTTTCTTGTCACCATGCTGTCCAGTGAGGGCTGCAGTGAGGACTGACCACATTTCAGTCACTTATTTCAGCTTCTTTTCAACTCCCATATCTGAGAGATTACGACTTTGCATTAAACTGCAGGATTTTGCTTTCTCTCCATTTCTTCTTCAGTCTCTCCTTCCTGATAAATAATAGATACAGGAGAATGAATAAAGCACTAAAATTGTGCCATGGGACTGAACTTTCCATCTAATTGGTGGTCCTGCCCAGTGTGAAATCTATTTGGTGGTTTCAGCCTCATATCTCTGGAACAGTATTCCTCCTGTAAAGATATTAACTGTAAAAAAATTTAGCCTGGCAAAGCAATCCTAGTGTCTGCTTCAGAAAGGCCAAAGATGAAGTTAATATAGAAGCAGGATTGCCTCCACTCCTATAGAAAGTATCTTCAGGGAAGCCTTTATCGGGCTGCTGCAGGGCAGTCAGTCCTGTGCCTGCTCACACACCCAGGGCTTGCCTGATAGACAAAGTGTGACTTTCAGTGCTTGGGCTTTCGAGTGACATCACAGAATGGCTTGGGAGGAACCTTAAAGCTCACCCAGTGTCACCCCTGCCATGGGCAGGGACACCTTCCACAGTCCCAGGCTGCTCCAAGCCCCAGTGTCCAACCTGGCCTTGGGCACTGCCAGGGATCCAGGGACAGCCACAGCTGCTCTGGGCACCCTGTGCCAGGGCCTGCCCACCCTCCCAGGGAACAATTCCTGCCCAATATCCCATCTATCCCTGCCCTCTGGCAGGGGGAGCCATTCCCTGTGTCCTGTCCCTCCAGCCCTTTGCAATTCTCTCTCCATCTTTCTTGCAGCTCCCTCAGGCCCTGCAAGGCCACACTGAGCTCAGCCCAAAGCTTCTCCTGTCCAGGTGAACAATCCCAGCTCTCCAAGCCTTTCCTCCCAGCAGAGCTGCTCCATCCCTCTGCTCATGCTGGAGCCTCCTCTGGGCTCTCTCCAGCAGCTCCAGGTCCTTTCTGTGCTGGCCCAGGGCTGGGGCAGCTCTGCAGGTGGGGTCTCACCTGAGGGGGCAGAGGGGCAGGATCCCCCTCCCCTGCTGCCCATGCTGGGGCTCAGCCCAGGGCAGGGGGGTTTGGGGTCCCAGCACACACAGCTGGGGCAGGGCCAGCTCTGCCCCACAGCTCCCCCAGGACCTTCTCCCAGGGCTGCTCCATCTGCTCAGCCCCAGCCTGGATGTATCTCAGGGGTGCCCTGACCCAGATGAACTTTTCTTTGTGATATTATATTAATTTTATGTATATATTTATAAGTACACTTGTGTATGCATATATTATATATGCAAGTATATACATGCATATATATGTGTGTATACATATGCATATATATATATATTCACACATATAAAAGTAAAATACTCTCACAATTGCCTCATATGGGGGAAAACACCACCTGGCTGTGATTCGGAAATTAAATGCCTGATGTCACTTACATCACTGCAAGAGCTGTCTTTTAATAATGAAAAAGAAATCTACACCTGATATTAATGTTCTGTTTGCAAATCTTCATAGTCAGAAAGTCCACTGGGTTTGAATTTTTAGCCTAATATATAATTAGTATCTTGAAAATGGAATAGGATCAGGAATGAGTCACTCAGAGTCAGACATTTCAGCCTATATTCCATGGCTTCTGGATTTCTGTGAAAAGCATAGTTCTGTACAATCACTTGTCTTCCTTCAAATGGGTAACGATAATTTTATGTGAATTGTGTTTGCATGCCAGAGTGACCTCAGAGTCCTAGCTGAGCTTCATTGCCAGAAAAGTGCTGAAAGAAGGAACGTTTCTGCACCTGCACATAAGTGCAGAGTCAGTTCAGTGGCTCCTCCTGTACTGAAAAGTGGAATGTCAGAACTTTCTGAACATAGTACTGTCTTGGTCTAGAAAGACATGTATCTGCCAGGGAAACTGGGGTTCCCCTTAGAATAGAGAATGTAAACCCCTCACCCCCCGCCAAATTCTAATTTTGCAATTAACGGCTCTCAGGCAAAGATTTGGGGATAGGAATAACAGCTCTTTACTAGGAATATCAAGAATACAAATGTGGTAGAAAAACAAAACCACCCCACCAAACCAGCAAACAAACAAACAACAATTTTGGAAAGCCCTGACAAGGTCAAAGCTACAACCTGATGCCCTGTTGGTCAGGGTGTTGGAAGCAGTCCAAAGTGAGTCCTCCTGGAGTGGCAGATGTGGCTCCGCTGAGGCAGAGATTATCCTGTAGCCAAAAGGGTCCTGAGGTGGTGAGAAGGGTCCAGCCTTCCTCCGGTAATCGGATGATGCAAGAGGACATCCTGGTCCCGAGTTCCAGCTTTATCCAGGTAGGAATGGCTGGCTCCTCCCACTGGGTGGAGCATCTCACAATAGGTATGATAGAATGTGGGTATGTGTTGGGAAGGGGAAGCAGCTTGGGGAGTCGTAATGGCCCATCATGGAGAAAGATAAGAACAATGCCCTACCTGGTATTAACCGTTGGGCCATTATCAAAAGGCACCCGTCCCCAGCTGTTTTTCAGCAGATGAAAATTGAATAGACTCTATAACCCAGGACAAGTACTTAGTGCTGTGGTCTGAAATCGGCTCTGGGTTTTGTAATGTGGGATTGGTCTTTGGGGTACTGACTACCAAGGTATTCATGGTAGGACTGCTCCCTAAAACTATCCTGTTGTGTCTAAAAATTCTTTTAGTTTTCCTTCTCCTCTCTAGAATACTGGGACACATTTCCCAAAGAAGCTGCATTCCTGGAAGTATTGAAGGCCATGGTGGAATGAGATGAGCTTTAAGGTGCCTTCCAACCCAAACTGAATGGGATTCTGTGATAACCCCAAGAGCAGCTGGTGGAATCTGGCAGTAAATTGGGAGTGTTAGTAGTCTTTTGAGTGGACTGGTTTCTTCCTCCAGGCTTCCACCGACCAAGCTTGGGACAGGAAATGCCTGAGGTTCATCCACTTGTGTGGGCACCTGTCATGGGTTGAAACAATATCTCTCTGCCAGAACTTTTAGAATTCTATAGAAAAGACAGGGACCTGTGGGAGGGCCGGTTTTAGATTGACATGTGGTTCTGACCACTCAGAGAACAGAATGCGACTTTTGGTAAATACCCACATAAAAGCTGAAGCCGGGTGGAAGACGCTCTCTTTCTCTCCTGTCCGGCGGTATCCCGTGGGTGTCTGAGGAGAGCCCGGCTTAGGCCCTGGCTGCCCCCGGGGCAGCCGGGCCTCCATGAGCCCTGCCCGCAGAGGAGGCCGGGCTGCAGTTCGGCAGGGCCGGCCGCGGGTCGGGGCCGTGGCAGGGATCGGGGCAGGTCATGGCAGGACCGTGCCCCGGCCCCCTCGGGCTACTGGCACCCCGGCTGAGGGGAGGATGGGATCCCTTCCCCCTCTCCGCCTCCACCCCACGGTGGGCCTTATGGAGCAGCTGTGGGAGGCTCACGCCGTCACATCCAGGGGTGGGAGGATGAGGCAGCCATCAGCCTTCACCCCCACCGGCATGGCTTGGAAGCATTTGCGGCTGCTCTGACCACCACCGGAGGCCTCGGCTAGCTTTAACCGTTTACTGACACAGATTAAAACTCTAACCCTTCGCAGAGATGAAAGAAAAGGCCAAATTGGAGACATGTGAAGAGACAATATGGAAATTTCAAAGTCAGTAAAGGAAGAGTGACTTTTACGTAGTAAAGATGACGAGTTGCCTTGGTTCTAGGCTGAAAAATCTCCTATAGATTATAGTAACAGGACAATCTTTTAAATTGTGGACAATATAAATTGGGGAGATGATTTGTGGATTTGAGCAGAGGTATCTGTGATGAACTGAGTGAATATTTTTTGTGCCCCCATGAGTGGTTGAACAGAGAGAAATGAAAAAAAGCCCTTTTCCAGTGAAGAAGTGAGAAGACTATCTCTGTTCCTTGAGTTGAAAAAGATCCTTCGGGGTTTTTTTTGGAAACAGCTCGTTTTTAAAAAGTACCACCCCAATTTCTGAAGTTCATGGCCCATAGGTTGTCATGGGAAAGGCTGCGTGATGGGAAGGTCCACAAATGCAGATTCTCTGGGCGGGCTGCTTTTGGTAAAAGTTACTAGAAGCACAAGATTGAGTTCTCTCTCAAAGACTGAATGAAAGACTTATATATGTTTTATAAGTAGTACTGAGTTGGAATTCTGAGTTTTGTCTCTTTACATTGTTTGTAGAAAATGAAGTTTGTAGTAGGAGAGAGGGTTGGTTTTTAGCAATTAATTTGTTAGATTTTTTTTTCTTTTCTTATTTTCTTCTCTTAGTGTATCTTAATAAAATCTATCTATTGTTGCTTCTAAGTTGAGCCTGCTTTTGCCTTTTTCTCCCACAAAATCCTGTCTCTCAATTAGCAAATAACTTTGGGAAATGTAAGACCACCACATAAATGGTGCCATGACTCGGATGAGTAAACCTAAACCACAACAGGCACCTGAAGGCATTTGCATGAAGCCAGTTAAAGTTAGTGGCAGGTGAGAGACAAAGATTTGTAGCTGTGCTCTTGTGTGTAGATAACAAACTGCACAAGAGATTACAGAATATATCAGACTTAGGAATCAACAGTTACACCTCAGTCTTTGCTGTGTCTTTAAAAAGACTGATAACAAAACTGAATCTTCCGCCGTTCCTTGTAAAAATCTGTTGTGCTGCAGAATAAATAAAAAAACTGAACAAAGTGTGCCAAACTCGATGGGAACTTTCTGTTGGCTTCAGAGAGTGTTGAGGCAGCTGCTAAATGTGAAATCTCACCGTGAACACACAATGTTTGTGCTTTCTTCCTGTGGGGAGATGGGAAAGGCAGGATGAGTACTAGACCTGTCCATTGCTGCTCATGGAGAAGTAAAGCCAAGTGAGGAGCTTTTAGGAGAAAGGAAGCAGCAACAGGGCTTGATGAAAGAGCTTCAAAACAAGAGAGAGCACCGGTGAAGCTTTCCATCTTCCAGCAATACCAGGATGTCTCTCTAGACAGAGAATTCCTGGAAGAGGCAGTGCTGGCAGGGAGAGCGGAGGTGCAGGTCCCTCCTGCAGAGCCTGATGGAGCAGGGCAGAGCAGTGCCTCTGCCTCAGCAGAGCTCCGGGGTTTCAAAGGCAGTCTGCTCTAAAAGCTGATGCTCTCCTTGGGAAGCCCTGTAGCCCTGTTTATCCCGGAGAAATCCCTTCAGTAACAAAGCGGAGCATTAACAAATAGCAACTAAAATTTCTGTTCAGAATGTTGGCTGTGACAAATAAAAATTTGTCTTCTTGGGTAGCTTGTGTTCCTGTGTCCTGGACACCCATTTCTGCAGGCTCCTACTCATCAGTGGCTCCTCTCTTGAAGGAGATAAATAATATTGACCTTTGGAAATATGTGGCTCAATAGTTTATCTTGGCTTCAGAACTTGCCAAAGCTCATGACTGTGTCTGGGAGGGTTGTTTCACATATATCCATGTCAATAAGAACTTATGTGAGCTAAAATAACCAATTTAAGAGTGCAGGACTCAGTCATCTTGTTGACATGCTGCCTTCACGCTAGATATGTTCTCTATTATTGATGACATTTCCAGCAGATCCCAGAACAATGCTAGGTGAGTTCTAAAATTAATGTCCATTTCCATGGTTCATTAGTTTGACTAGGTCTGGTTAATAAATGGAGCTACAAAATCCAAAAAAGCAAACAAACCCCTGCATTTTCTCCTAGATCCAATCCCAAAATTGCAAGTGGGTTGTTTTGGGTTTTTTCCTTTTTTTTTTTTTTTTTTTTTT